>JAMKCH010001947.1:0-37711 GCA_023653785.1 Ophioderma brevispina
AACTAGTGAAAAGGCTCTGCTGGACAACAACTGACTGCATAACACTGTCAAAGAATATCACCAGCTCGGGCAGCACCAGAGACTGTGCTCCGCGAGACCTTTCTGTCTCGACACGCTGCTAATCTTTCAAGCCTCCCATTAACATCTGCAAACATGGAATACTGCCTGCTAGATACTTCAAGACCAGACAAACTCACGATTACACTATGACAGAACTACACCTGGTAGCAATCTTCACGCAAGGACGGGTCACCTTAAACCGGATTGGCACAGGAGTGTCGCTTCACAGCACTATGCCAACCGAGGGGGGTGCGGCCATTCCAGCCTTGACCAGTGCTGTTCTCCGTGAGTCAGACTGTGATCACATTCTCAACGAATGCCCGACCTTTCGTCCACCGGTGTGGACATGGACTTGGGATGTGTGAAAATGACCGGGAAATGAGCAGAGCATTGACAGGGTGATGCTGAAAGGAAAATGGGGATTGACGAGTAGTAAGGAGGAAAGACGTAATAATAAATGGAAAGGGCAAAGAAGGTGTGTCTTCAAATTCTGTGAATGTATAAAATCTAGAATAATTAGAACATATGTGCCGAAGGCGCAGGTGCCCGGACTGAAAACAATGGCCAGTCTTAAAGTGGCGAGGGTGACAACTGGAGGAATGGAGATTACTAATGAGTGTCTGTAGGCTTGGTATAGAGATCCGTGGAGAGGGTGCCGTCTGCTTTCTTGATGGTGACATCAAGGAAATGCACATGTTGGGGAGATATTCAGAAAGGAATTTAAGGGTCTGTGGAAGGAATTGATGTGGTTGTAAAAGGGAAGGACCCTCCTATCACTGGTCTAGATGAAGAAATTACATCATAGAATGATATCCACCAAACCAAGTACGACCGTGATTGCCAGTATCATCTGTTCTTCAAGGCTGGACATGAAAAGGCAAGCCAGCGAGGGCGCCATCGCGTGCCCATCGCTGGCCCGTTTCCTGCAATAGTTTAAATTATTGTCATTCCATGAAGGTTTTAAAAATATTCTGGTTAAGTATATACTTCATCAAGTGGCCAGATCATCAATGGGCGCGTTGTGTGGCTACTTTTGGCAAAGCGGGCACAGGCTTGCTGCGATACCTTCATCGGCGGAAATACTTAGTGTAGAGGTAGGCGACATCAACTATTCCTAATGATGGCGGGGTGCTGGTGAATCTGGTCCTGATTAGCTTCAAGTTCTTGAGAGTTTCGTGTGCAGAGGAATTTGTAAAATGCCGGTCAGGCAGATTGGCATGTACATCATATTTGAAATGTCGTGGAATGCGAGCGTATCTAAGCAGCTCGTAGATTGTAAGGTAAGATTGGTAAATATAGTATTCGATGTGCGTATCAAACACACTTGGCAGACCCTAGTTTTCATTAAAATGGCGGCCATATATTAAATATTAGTGTTCACCATGGATGGATTTGGGCTTAAATTGATGATGTAAAGGCAAGGTAGTGTTCACAAACATACAAGAATTTAAAACATTTTTATTCTACCTGTAAAATCTTACATTTTACAAAGTTTTTATGGCAGCCATGTTGATTTGGAGGCGGCCATCTGAGAAATGGCCATTCACCAAATTTCAAAATGCTTAGGTAAACACAGAAGTAAATTATGTTTGTACTAGTATGGTATTACTGGTCCATAGTTCCAATTCAGCATTTTTGGCGGGCCATTTTGAATTGGATGGCATCTGAAAAAATTAATTTTTGGGTGTTTATCTAAAGTTCAGTAGGTTCAACTGGACACTCTGCAATTTTCATGTTGTACCCGACAAAATGCAGATTCATTGATATTATTCACATCTGCAGCACTTTAAAATAAACAGGTGTACTTTAAGGAGTTTTCTTAATATCTTTTTTATTATAAGGACATAGTCATCATCGTCATCATCAGCAGAAAGCAGCAGCGCCAGCTAGCAATAAAATAGTATGCAATAGACATAACAACAAGGCGGCATGGGTGACCCCTTTAATGTGTCCTTAAGTGACCTTGGCCCTGTAACTTGACCAATATGTCACAAGGATTGTCATTAAATGTAATTTTACGTGTTAACGTTCTATGAGGAGTTAGAATTTAGTTTCAAACTAATACACGCATGTCAGGGATTTGACCTTGCACCTCTATAACGTGACCTTTGGGTCACGAATAGGGTGGTACTGTAATTGTTCTGTATTAACGATATCAGGAGGATGTATCCTGAGTAAAATTTCAGTTCAATCGGAGCTTGTTTGGTAATGTTGACCTTACTTGAACTTTGACCTTTGGTGTTAGGGTAGAGACTATCATAGACCCCTTCTACTGTTAATGTTACACCACTGTAGTAATAACGGGCTTATCTGTGCTCTATAGGCTTAGATTAAATCCATTTGTCTTCTTTAGCATTTTTGCTCCAAATTCACCTTTTGACCCATTAAGGACCTTTGATCCCGGTATAAAAAAAAACCTCGTGTACACAACAAAAAGCATTGTCTGTCAATGCAATAAAAAAATTTCTACTAGCTTAGTTCTGGAGATAAACAAATCTTGAAATTCTTGACCCGTTTAACAACCGGAAATGACCGCTTAAATGACCTTTGAACCTCCAAAATAAAAATACCTTGCATACACCAAGTAACCATGAATGCAAATCTGAAGTAGTGAAATTACTGTACGATATTTTGGATTTTGAGATAAAGTTTTTTGAATATTTTTATTATTTGAGAAATTTTAAAAACATAACAACAATACAATAATTACAATATGTCACTATAATAAACTATGATTACCGGGTGCCGTCCTGTCAAGAATTGAGCTCTTGATGGGGTTGTGCCATGCCCTGCACATAGTAGTACCAAGAGTGACTCCTGACAGCCGCCAACCTGCGATGTTCGGTGTCGATATAGCCGATCCGTGTTGCCGTTGCCATTGTAACTCACATCGTTGAAAACCCACGTCGTCAGCTAGAATAAACAAGAAATGGGGGTTGCATGCTGTTAAACCCCATGGACTCATTGTCGCTAAAATGATTCTGCATTTTCTGCTCGTGAGGCTTCACTACTCCAAAGATTACGTGAACAATCGTAAAAAGAAAACACAGCTTGCTGAAATCCGACGACAAGAAAACATTCTGGAGACATTCTCTGGCAGACATACACTAATTAAAATTACTGCAATAGACCATCCGTTTGATGAATGGATGTGCGACGTGGAAGCACTCTTAAATGAAAAGTATAAAATACTGAATGAAATCTAAAGCAATGTTATGGATTAAATAAGTCATTTTCTTAATAAAACATTTTTTTTCAAATAGGTATAATAAATAGCTACAATTTTTCTTTTTCACGCAATCCATGCTGGAGCGTTCAATGGCATAACAACAACGGCTTCTCTCTTCATATCTACATGCCAAAAATTCATGAAGTATTTAGTATCTTTTTGTAGTTCAAATCTATGACCTCGTGTCGCTCCATGATTTTAACAGTAGGGAAGGTTTGTTCAATACAAATATGGCTCGGACCTCTCTAAAAATTTCTATCAGAACGAGTTTGTGGGTGTGTGTTGGTTTGATAGGGGGTTATATCGAAGTAAAAATTACAATACCAAGTTCGGTTGTGGTTAAATGCCCTACACCATCGATCAGGAAAGGAAAAGCATTGGTGTATACACACCGACGTGGATTATCGCGCCAAAACCTAGTAGCACCATATGAAATGGGTGTTCTTGGTTCGATATTGAGACATATCTTGGTAATAAAAATGTCTTGTAAAAGGAAAATACACAACGAAACGCAATTTAAGACACAGAGAAATGTCCTCCACACAAGTCAGGTCACAAAACTGGCTTCAAAGACACGGACCAATATGACTTTGTGTTGGGTTGGCTGAAATAGAGACATTAACTTGTGTCGTTTGTGGTCTAAATAAACTGACGTGTTTATTTCCAAGACACATTTTTGATGTCAAATCCCCTGCGTTATTGCGACAGAACGTCTGCGGTGAATAGAGGATAACTAACCGATTGTGTTTGACCACATCAAAAGATTGTCGGCATTGCCGGGTTTGGTAAAAGTAGCTTAGTCCGGCGCCGGGAGGCCATAGGTCACCGAACTTCATAGACAACGGAATAAAGCGGAAACTAATGTTGCGTAGTAAAGGTCACATGAATTCGAGGTCCTATTCTTTACCGTTGTAGGGGGACAATGAGTCTGGCGGACTATGAAAACTTCGGCACCGGCGTCGGTAGAATTGTCCAGAGGGGTGGAGGAAAAATTGAATTCCATTGGTTTCCGTTTCTTTCGGTGCCCACAAAACGTAGTTATTTATTTCAAAATATCTCACAATTTACATCTAATTCAGTAATTATGTCTTATGTGGCAAAGGTCCATTTTGTACACACTTCGAAGTTACTATGGGACGACAAACTTTTTTTTTTCCCTTTGGTTAGTGTTAAGGGCATAAATAAAAAAAAAAAAAAAATTTGTTCACTATATTAATTTCAAGGGGGTCAAATTAGATCTTCCTATATATTATCTTCCGTAGGAATCACACATTACATGCAAACGTAAACACTTTAACAACTTGGTTATTTAAGACCACGATCACGTCATTGGATATAAGTGTTATTCGCGAAAAAAAAAATACATCATTCGATAACTATATTTCAGTTTTTTGACATTTAGCACAGGAAATGGCATGCGATAAATTGCCAAGTCAATTTGCATAGAATGTTCCTTTCAGGATTAAAACTGTGTAATTCTCAATTCATCTGGGGGTTTCTCGTTAGGAAGGTGGTATTGTAATAAACCAGGCCAACCAGACATACTGTAGAGAGCAACCAACGTTGCGACCGCAACCTTCGATCTTCAGGTGAGTAAATGGTAGTTAAAGATGGACCAGGTGACTTTCGGTCACAAAAAACCGGAAAGTAGTGACCGGACCGGCGAGGGAATGTCCTTGATTTTTGATTCTATTCCCCAGACGTGTGAAAATTTGACCCCCCCCCCCCCTGCGGTTCAGGGATGTATGTTCCGTCTGGCAAAGATTGCCGTCTTTACCCACGTTCAACCAACGTGTGTTTTGTCCCAGATCCTAGTACTCACATCTCAGTGTCCAACTAAAACGGTTTTGGTGCGGAAGTAACTGGTCCAGTTACTCATACCCAGCTGAAGGTGATCGGCAGGTTGCGGTTCGCAACAAAGGTATGTCTGGTTGGACCTGGTTTATTATACACATTCCTGTTTCTTTCTTGGTATTTGACTATTGACGAGGGAACCTTAATGGCACACGACACTATAGTAAGGCCGCTCTTCTGCTCTCTTACAACGACCGACTCTTTGGGGATATTTGGGACTGCGTTGTCCATCCATTCTGCTGAATGTTTGGATTAATTTCAATGCTAATCATGACCGCGTCGACCATCATCCTATAATCAGACATCAATCATTAGCTAGATTCCAAAGCTTTACGGTACTCCATGAAGACAGGGCAATTTCAGATGTAATTCTCTAAGGCCACGTTGTCCTCAAAAGGACCTGGGAGCGTAGGGTTTTTTCGTGCACCCGGCGATCCATGTCTGGGTTCCCAAAGCAGATCATTGATTGATGGCCTCTTCTGTGGGACGATAAAAACAAATGGCCGGCCGGCAGCAGCCAATTTGCAATGTCTTATTTTAGAGGTGACTTGGAATATCGCATACCGCTCCATGTTGGTACTTTGTCCATCCAACTGATATTCAGGTGCAGCTCTAAAGTAATATGGTTGTGTGTAGTATCCTCCAACTTCTTTCAGTTGTTTGTCAAGTCATGGTTCTTGAACAATAAGGAAGTACTGGCTCGATCAGTGTTTGGAAGATGTTAACTTTGAGATGTCGAGTTAGGTCAGATTTCAAGATCTTTTGCAACTTATTGATGGATCATTTCCAAGCAAGTCACTTTCTGACATGAATGTCCGGGCTTGTCGATGCCATCCACGCACCAAGATATTTAACGTCATGGACTTGTTGAAGTTTGCTGCCAATCAGGGTACAGATTGGTGCCATCAGTGGACTGATTGATGAAACTCATATACTGGGTTTTTTGGCATTAATATGAAGTCCAATCTTGTGCCTTGTCTTTGCCATAGGCCAAAAAGAAGTTCCTGAGGTTGATCCACTGTATCAGATAGCAATGCTAGGTCATCTGCAAATCCAAGGTCGTTCTGGTTGGCTTTCAATTCTCCTAGAGTCTTGGTATGATGGTAAATCCCAGATCTTTAGCCTGTCTTCTGGTATGGCTTGTGGAAGGCCAGTGGTTCTAGAAACTCTGATGAATAGGAAAGGGCAAGTGTGTCACCATGTAACACACACGCTGGATATCAATATTTCTGTTTCCCCCTCTAGAGAGATGACCTGTTGGCCCTAGTGGTTGATCATACATATTGCTGATGGCTGATGGAGACAATTTTTTAGGATGCAAGTAGGATGCCAGTATCTTGCACATTTTGACTCGCTTGGATATGCGTCAAAAGCCTTTCGGAAATCAACGAAGCAAGACTACTGCGCAGTTCCGGGCTTGAACCCCTCTAGAAGGCGACGAAGAGAGCCCGAATTGACCAAACAGTTCATCTTCCTTGTCTGAAGTCATTTTGGTTGAACCTTAGGAGTGGATCGATATGGAACTCTGATGCGGATTTCATATATTCGATTGTTAAGTCTTATGGGCGTCTCATTGGGTTTTTAGGCGAAAACTTGGTTTAGCATCAGATACAAAACTTCTCAATACCAGCTGTCCAATTTTACTCCAGTCACACAGCCCAAGTATGCCATTATAAATTTTGGAAAGTCTATATAACAGGTGGATCATTCGGAAGATGGCGTACCTGAATATAAGGTATGATGAAAGAAATCAAAGGAATAAAGCCTATACTGCTTTCTGACAGAAAGCAGTATGTATACTAACAAATGTAACACCTCATATGGAAAATGTGCTTTGCGGGTTACCCACGACTACAGTATTGGGCCATACTCTTTATAATTTACATGAACGATTTGTGTACACTTCAAAAATTCTATCTTTATTTTTGCCAGACGAGAAAACTGTATGTATTCTGGAAGAGATGTTAATTAGAGAATAAGGTATGATTTTGGGAACGATACACTCTTTACGACGATTGAAACCAAGGGTTATACCATTATTTTAATAACATGAACGAGATTTGTTACCACTTCAAAATTTATATTATGTTTCAGACGATGACACACCTGTATTTTATTCTGGAAGAGATGTTAATTAGAGAATAATAGTATGAGTTGGGAACCGGTACTCTCTTTACGACGATTGAAAACCAGGCGATACAATTATTTAAGTGGAAGGAACGATTCCGGAGGCCGAGTTCTTCACGCAAAAAAATAATGGTGCTGCGCCGGGCAGTGCCGGTCCCCAAAATCATACCTTTTTCTCATTCTTAAACCAGCTTTTATCATTTAAGGTGAGGGAATACCATGAAAATGAATTTCTTTATTTTAATGCTATTCTTTCAATTTTAGTATGGTTGTAGTATTAGTATGTTGTAGTATGGAAAAACATTCGTTGCGGTCAAAGGTAACCTAAGGTGAATAATTAAGGGGGCCATATTGATTTTAAGGCTTAAGTGTACGGCATTTTACGGTAACAAACTATGAAATTTTTACTTTTAAAAACATATTCGGCAACTATAGGATATAGAAAAGGTCGTAACAGAGCAATTTTAACGTTGTTGGTATAAATGGATTATTTTGATTTTTTGACAAAAATGTGAATTTTTCTACAAAAAAAATCACAAAATGAACTTTAACCCATTTTTCTAAAAATAGGACCTGATATCAAAAAAGGCCTCTGCTACGACTGTGGCTTGTAGAGAGAAAATTGGCACAAATTTGGGTCAATAGCATCTACCGTTTTCAAATGAGAACCCGTAAACTCAAAAAAAATGGGCCGCTATGAAAATGCTTATTTTAATCTAGAAGCACGGTTTTTATTAATTATGCAAATAAGGAGCACCATTTTGAAAAACTGACATCACGGATAAAGAGTACTTGAATTATTACATATACCTGCAAAGTTTCATCAAAATAGGCTATTAGTTTTGAGGATATGAATGTTTACATTTAGGTTCTTAAATATCCCCGCCGGTTGAAAGAACAATAAAATACATTAGAAATATCGCTGGGTCAAAAACAATTAAAAAAGTAAAGAAAATCATTTTGTTTCCATCGCACACTTGATCGCTCAAATTATCATAACCTTTAAAACAACACACCGATTTTAGTCAAACAAGCATTAGACAAGTTAAAATTCCCATTATTTCAAATATAAAATTCCAAAACACTTAATTCTACTCTGCATGGATTCTCACCTTAAACAATTAAGTGAACAAGGGGGTTCACTCCCGTTGGGGCCCAGGGGGGGGGGGGTTCCAGGGGACCCCTAAGGAAACCACTTTCCCGGTGGAATTTTTGGACGAAATTTATACCACATATGGAGAGTCATAAGACAAAACAAAATCAGCAATAAAAAATGAAATTTGATGTTGGGCGGCAAATTAGGGGCAACAACATTGTTTTCAAAACACGCGAAAAAATGGGCAAACAGACGGAAAAATTCAAGAGCTTTGCGCTTACATCAAACGTTTTGAAAAACTTATTTTTGTTGATATCTACTCTAGAGGACCCAAATTAACCATCTTTAACACAAAACTTGCAGTTTAGGGAATCCTGTATGTTTTACGGGGGTTGCAAAATACACGTCATTCCCATAGGACTTTGTAAAGTAACGGTTTAGCAACGTTTCCTCAACTGAAATTGATTGTTTTCAGCACATAAAGGGTTACTTATTTTTACTGTTATTAATAATTGTTTACTATATGTATGTGTGAACAAAATATCAGCAAAAAAAATTGGGTTGGTTCTTTGATTTGATAATATTCTCAGATGAGTTCCGTTAGTGCCCAGGGGGGTTCCATGGGACCTCACTAATAATCATAACGCTTGGCCAATTTTAAGTATTTGGTTTGACAAGAAGCGCATTTAAAAGGTCAGACAATTTCAAACAAAATTCGGCGCAAAAATCCACGCGCAAAAGCGGCAAGCGCGAAAACAAATTTGGCGGCGTCCATTGGACCCCCCCCCCTGGTCCTTAAGCGGGTTAAGGTCATCTTAAAACCGATTTCGCGATACGTTACGGCTTAAATACAAAAAAAGGACTGCCACCATCCACAGTGGACAACATTTGGAATAATTTACACTCGTATTAAAGTGGCTAGAAACATGAACTCATTTAGAAGGAACGTCTTCCTTCATTCGAGAGAAAAACAAATTAGTCAAGAATACATGCTCGTCACATAAGCAATGATGAGCTTATGATCAAATGATTTGTAAATTGTTGTTTGGTTGCTGTACGGAATTTGTGTAATTGGGCTGCCAGTGTTTCTAAAATTCGTCAAATTCAACAAGGTGCACACGTTGGAGTTTTCCTCAAAGTTAACCATTTCCTTTTATTAATTGCATTGATTTGCTTTATTGACATCATTTCACGCAAGATGTAGGGTGCAGTGTACGGGTTATCTTAAAATCTTGGGCAGCTTGGTCTACGTTTCGTGTTATATTGAACAAATTAATAAATTTATTATCAAATTGGAGCTTAGGGTTGCGGAGACCACTGTCATTGTTGTGTTTTGTTCTATGTGTGTCACCGGGGCTTCTAAGCGATTTTGGCCCGAAATTTGGCTCCAGGACCAGATGCTCCAGACATATGCTCCTCGAGCAGCTGGTCCTGGAGCATATGGTCTGGGCATAAATAATCTGGAAAACTCTGCAAGATAAATATGCTCCAGGAGCATATTTGAATGACACATATGGTCCAGGGAGCATATGGCCAAAATATACTCCTGCGAGCAGTATTTGACTTAGCTTAGAATATTTCTCCACTGCCTCCAGGAGAATATTTGCCATATGCTCCTGACCATTTGCGTATTCAACTATGCTCCTGGAGCATATTTGACTAGAATATTTTTCCAGTTATTTATGCTCCGCGACCATATGCTCCAGGACAAGCTGACTCCAGGACCATGCTCCAGGAAGCATCTGGTCCTGGAGCAGCAGCTGGTCCTGGAGCGTAATTTTTCGGGCCAAAAATCTCTTAAGAAGCGCACCGGGGGGGGGGGGGTGTAGACATGCCACTCCTACGCAACAGATGAATTCAAATCGGCATCAAACTCCGGCGCGACTGAGGGACTAGTCCTTTTAAAAGGCTTAACGATAGGAGGGCGCTATTACGCGTATCGGAAGGTTACACTCAGACTTGACTTGTCTAGGCCTGGTCACGAATATTAAATCTAATGACCGTGATTGGAATCACGCTCTTTTGCAGGGGGTTAATCCACTAACCACGACGGATTTGAATGTGTGGCCACTTGGATACCTGGGAGAGCAATGATGTGCATTGAAGGTCTCCCGGTTTTTAAAAAAGAAACGAATAATAATAAATTTACTAAGGTGTATTAAACTAGGGTTTAAGAGGAGATTTTGATAATGAAAGAGACCGACATGACAAAGACTGCCAAAGTAAACGCACCGTAGCAGTTAACGTTGGAATCCCGAATGCCAAACGAGCAGTAGGACTGGTTCCATTTTTCAAAAGCAACTGTCGACCGGCATTTTTGAGTAAAGCAATTGAAAGCAGTGATTTTCTATACGGAAATTTATGCTGATTCCAAAATCTTCCGGTCCCCAAAGCAAATTTTTAGGCGGAAGTGTGCCTAATTTGCATAAAATTCAAAATGGCGGATTTAACATTTTTTGGACATACTTACAAGATGTAAGGATTGTAAAGACTTCATCTGTGTCTACACATATGTTTTAGGGTCAGAGAACACAACTGGACCCATGGGTTAAGGTATATGCCATATCTTGACAATTGAATTGCCTAAATTTTAAAACGCGGCCATTTTGAAATATTATGCAAATTAACTGTCAACATGACTTAATGCCTATAAAGTCATGCACCATGAGTTGGGAGCTAAAGTGTGTACATGCTTGAAACTATCAAATATACACGTTTTCACACTGAAATGGAGTAAGTCATAATTTTTTGGAGATAGCTAGAAAATAGATATTGTTGTAAAGCTAAAATGTAAGAAAGACAAATTTGCAACTTGTATGTGCATATCCATGGTGCCACAAGTGGCATAAGGTGGAAAAGTGAAATTTTGATGAAAAGTACAAAAATTTTGTGGAAGGTTTAATTTGTTACCTTCAATTAACACATAGCTTAAAATGTTGTATGAGTCAAAATGAATGCCACTAAAACAACAACAAAATGAGATGTATTTATTCTAATTACATGGCAGGGTTACAAGATAATAAAACCAAAACAAAATGCAAAAGCCCCGAATATCAAAAATCCTAGACTTTAACCAATGCATCATCCGTAGGCACCTCATCCCATAGGCAACACCCTCTCTGACCCGACGGACCTTAAAATTACGACAACTAAAAACGTAAAGACGATAGCACAAAATTGAATCTGCTACCATTTCAAAGACTAGATAAATTCCTTTAAAATGAAAATATAAATCAGCTGAATACTTAATGGGTCTTATGATACAATAAAAAATGTTTAAAAAAATTTGTGAAATAAGGTAACGCCACCCTCATTTTTGTATACCCCCAACTCATGGAGCAGACCCATAATCTAATGATCTAATTTAATTCTTGACCTGAAAACATATGTATAGGAACAAGAATGACGTACAAGCTTAAATCTGAGTTATGTAAAAAAATGTCAAAATGGCAGCCCAGTTTGAATTTTTATGCAAATTAAACGTTAAGGCTTGACCTGTAATGCTAAACTAATTATTCTAATTGTATTCCTTAAACCTGGAAAACATTAGTATAGACAACAAGATATGAGTCCTACACAAGCCTAAATCTTGAGTTATGTACAAACAAACGTTAAAAATGGCTGCCATTTTGAATTTATGTCTAATAGGCACATTTCCTCTCAACAATTCAGCTTGGGGACCCGGAAATTTGGAATTTAGCATAAAAATTTTCATATAAAAACACTAACCCAATGCTTTTACTCAAAAATGCCTTCGTCATGTTGAAGGAAGCACTTTTTGAGAAATGGAACCAGTCTACAGTTCGGGTATCACTGTTGTTGTTTGTTTGTGTGTTTGTGTATTGTATGTGTGTGTCAGTATGTATACGGTATTGATGGTGCCAACGTTATTCAGGCTTTGCTTTTTGTGGTATCTCTCTCCATGTGTTTTATCCTGTATATTTGTCTGCATATATATTATGAAATAAATGGAATATTTGCAGACACGGCAAGTCTTAACCTTCTTATAGAAAGTCAAAAGAATAATAAAAAGAATGTATTTTGTCAATCGATACCCCCACCATGGATATCACACAGTATCTGTGCGTGCTATGACAATTTCCGAGTATCCTGGTACAGTCCATCTGGACTTGGCAAATATGGCGTCCCAAAAAGACCCGTAGTTTCCCACAGCGGCCAGGCAACATCCTGCTGTGCATGGATTACACCATCATCAGGTCACGCGCTGCTGCCATTAAAACACGGACATTACTTCGCATTTCCAAGAAAAATCGATGACCGTGTAGAAATATTTTGTTAAAATGTCCCTTTATACCACCCGAAACCGTTCAAAAGAAAACTTCTAACCGGTCACATATTTTTGGTTTAAAACCTTATAATTAAACCCGAATATATAAATTCACAGACGCTACTAAAGTCGGGGAGAGATCTTATTTGAACAATGACCACGCCTAACAATAGCTAAGCGGGATGTTGTCGGCTGCTGTGGTCGTTTCCGTTAATTTGCGTGATGTACTGTTCAAAGTGATTTTGCAGGCGGGAAAAGATACAAGAGAGCATACAGGTCTTGGATGTGTGATGGACAGGATGGAAATGGAAACTGGTATTTCAAGGAGTGGTGTTTATGGGGGTTGCAGTCATTTGTGCCCACGTTTGCACCCACTTTCTGCACCCACTTTTTTTTTTCTGCACCCACTTCTCTGCCCCGACCGTTACTTTATGTTAAATGATAGAAAGATAGTATTACCATATCACCTTCATCTGTTTGTGATCTGAGCTGAAAAAACAAGTCTCTTTGCCAGGAAATCAATTAAAAGCAACAAGTATTAAAAAACACATTTCACTCGTAACTTCCATGGCGCCAATATGTTTTTTATTTAATTTTTAAATTACAGTCGTTTACTCTGTTCGTTTTACTGGCATAGGAATGTGCAGTCATTTTTTAGTTTGTATTGAAAGCGACTGTAGAAAAAGACTATTAACCTTTGGGTTTGCTTGAGGATAATGGTGAAAACCGCGTGATTTCGCTCAACGGATTTCGAATTTTCGATTGTCGCCACAGCTGATGCCACAGATTTGCATATGATACTGATATGATATTCGTGATTTATCGTGTTGTTTTGCTGCATGGTCACTGCAATTTGGTATCAACTCAAGGGCGCATGTCAACTAATCGCAAACTGGGAAGATTTGGAATCAGGTAAGTCCTGATTTTTGTTAAATTTGTGGGATATGTACGAGGACTCGCCCATTGGTTATGTTAAGCCCACACACTTTGCTGTAGTAGGCTGTTCTAATACTATTATTGTGACGTGTTAAAATGTGGTGTTATTTTACCATTTTGATCGACTTGCTTCCGGGCTTTGCTTCTTACTAGTCTCTACCTACGGTTAAACTTTTCATTCATATGTCGTACATATTCATCAGAGCTTGGTATTGCAATTAGCCATCGATCAGGGAATTTCCCTGAAATTATACCACAGGGCTCAATGCCCATGATGTGTGAACGATAGAACTGTTTTTGTATATTCGCGGACGAGGATGCAAATTGTTGACAATACATCGCCGAACATAAATAATGTAAAAATGTTAATTACGCCTAGATATCAGTCAATTAATCAATAATTTGAGTTAAATAATGATCGAGTATGTGGCTGTTGGTTGTAACATTGTTTTAATAGTCGGGTCAGAAAAAACTGGGTGCAGAAAAATGGGTGCAGCAAAGTGGGGTCACAAAATGGTACTAACCCTGTTTCTGGCATTTTGAATAATAAACAAAATTAAACAGCAGGTTAGTGACTTACATCAGTGAAGAGGATAGGATGAGTACTGCTACTTGTAATTGCGAGTACCAGGGTACAAAGCATTTCTGTTTTATTCATGGCGTCACCTAAAGAGCCGGGTAGTCAGGTGAAGTTTGCGCACTCAGGCTGAAGGAAGGAAATTGGTACACATGGTACAGACTTGTTTATCGATTGATTTTAGTTAAAAGGATCTGAATCAATCATTGTTGGAGGGCCTGCAAATTTTGGTGCATTGGCATTTTAGAACACAATATGGCTGCTCCATGACCCCGCAACATCACTAAAAATCTCTTACATATTTCTGATATGAGACAAATATTTGGGTACTGTGGCGTTTTTAAGCACGAGTAAGTGTTCATTATGTAATTTGATCATTACTTTGCACAAAAATCCAAATATGGCGTTAAAAAAGTCCCAATATGCATTTTCAGAATCATTGAAATGATCTTAAAACTCCTGCAGTATGCCTATTCATGATAATGAATAATCCCGCGAACACCTAAACATGTTCTGAAGGTGTTCAAAATCTGTCACAATGAAAACATTTTGCAAGAGTTAGTATAATACCTAGCGAATGCATTTTGATACACATCCGGACACGCAAGTGTCTCCACATTTTGCATTGATTTAGTGTCTATTGTGATATTCTATACTTATGAGATATATGTATTTGGATCACTAGAAACCCTTATTTGGAATTGGAATTTCTCTGTAATCGACATTTTCCAAATTCAAGATGGCAGCCAATTAGAGCGCACTTTTATATTGAAAATTCGTATGGGTAGCAAATCAACTAAGTAATATTAAACGGTGTAAATTAAGATATGGGAAGGTATTTGACCATTTGACATCCGTATCTAGGGCATTTTTTTTCGTTAACATGCAAAATGATGAGATGGGGACCAATTATGGCTGCCTTTTTTATCCTTTTTAAAACCTAAAATTACGATACATCTGTATTGTATTAGTTTATCATCCAAAATTATGTTAAGTTAAAAGTATAAGATGTGTGTCTTTGAACAGTACAAACTCGTATCTGGTATTGTTGTTTTGACAACATGCTTAAAATTCAAAATGACGGCAATATCTATTATAAATATATGACAATTGTAGGTTTCAAAGATCTTAGGCAGTCATATTTGCAATTGAAAAGAAGATATGAGTTCCTATGGGTATAGAGTCAGAATTATGCAATGATCACAAATACTTGAGAAGTTATGGTCAATTGAATGTTTTTCGGGAATATTAGATTCTGGGTGGTCATATTGGATGGGATGGTAATGTTGTTATCAAATCACATCAAGAGGGAAAACCCGTCCAGTATAATCCTCGTGCTTTAAAAAACCTACCATAAATTATGCCATTGATGATTTGAGAGTAGCGGCAGCCATATTGGAGTTCTAGAAAATGCCACTGAACGAAATTGTGCACACCATTCAGAAATTATGGTTAAAGACATAATAAACTAAAATCGATCGATAGAAAAAAGTCTGTACTCCATTTCCACCCTGCGCCAACAATTAATCCTGACTGGGGTTCCTCGCTACGTGCATTGATTTTAATCACTACAACAGCAGATTCTGCCTCCACTATCAGAGGAGAGTGGAATAGGTGTAATCGCCGATCTGGGACCTGCACGCCTTTGTGAATCTAGTTATAGGCAAATGGGTAAACCCGATGGTTTACATACGTTGTCTGTATGTATGTATGTAGTAGTATGTATGTATGTAGGTATGTATATATGTATGTAGAGTTAAGATCCTGCATTTTGAAAAGCCGCCCTTCATTAGGCAGTTGATAAGACGCAATAAAAAATACGAATAAATTATCGTCATATCGAGCACATGGTGGCTGCCATCTTTGCAGGCAGACAGGAAATTTGGGCATTTAAAATTATCGTGAGATGTCACATCTAGGGAGGTTGGGAAGAGTTAAGAGTATAGATTGGCAACAGTTTATGTTATATATAGATGGGAATGGGAATGTTGGTACTTTTAAAGTGGGGTAGTCAATTAAAGAGGTCAAATATGGTGAGGTATCTCATGATGGAAGAGTTAGATCTGGCCAAAGTTTGGGATGTGGCGACTTTATTGTCGATGTATTGGGGATGTGTGAAAAAAACCCTACAAAATGAAAGGACTTTTGTAGAGTTTGAAATGTGGTGAGTTAATTCAGAGTATTGCAAGAGTTGTGTTTGGTAAACATTCTGGTTGGTGTGTTAATAAGAAGAAATAAAGAAGAGGTTGTACGTCAAGATAGGGACGGGTTACTTAGAGGGATAACTATATGGGATGGTGAGTTTGTAACCTCCCCGTACAGAAGTATTTTGATTGTAAACAAACTATTTAATAATTGAAAAGTAAGTTGGGAAGAAGCAAAAAAAAATTATGATACTCTGTGGTAACTCGCTATTTAACTCTCGGAACAACCTGCCCTAATTAAAAATGAAACATAATACCAGTCATAAAACACCAATCCACCCTTTACGTAACTCTTCTAATACTTGAAGGTAACAAACTCACCATTTTTAACTATCAAAATGACTCCCCTTGTCAAGTACAAACATTTCCACTAATCACTACAAACACGCTACATCACCGCGTTTGCTAAATATAATGCTTCAAATGCGTTGCTTTGAAGGTAACAACTCACCGCATTTAACTCTCCAAAAGATCTCCCTCGTGTTAGTACAAACATCAAACATGACTTCCGTCGATTGATTTTTATTTCCGTCGGTTAAATATTTTTATATTTGTCTCATTACCATACAGCTATTTCAGAATATTACATTGGGCACAATAATTTTTCCGGGAAATAGTTCATATTCTAAAAAAAGATGTCCTATATTTGTATGTATAGTCTGGTAGGTAGCTGTAGGGCTATATGTCTAATGGCGGCGCCCATAGCTAAGGGACGATTTTTTATTCGTATTACTAAATTCGGATCCATACTGAATGTTAGGAATATTTTAGGTAGTGAAATTTACCGCTCTATACATCAACAAATAAGAGGAACACACTACAAAAATGGACATTTCACCCCATAAATGCCGCCAAAAGCCATTATATGGTGTTAAATGGCATTTTGGCGGCCATTTTGAAAAGCCCTCTAGCAAAAAAAGTGCCGGGGTAGCAAAGGTCTACCCTCACTTTTTTGGTAGGTCTGATGCGTCTAGTCAATGGCTGGGAGAGTAGCTTAGGGCACATCTCATGCACACGGGGACCCACCAGCCGAAGGACTAATTTGGGGGTTCGCAGAACCTTACAAAGCATTTGCTATCACAATGATGTAAAATGGATTGCGACGAGATAGAGGAGTTGCTTGTGATCTCCGCCTCCCATTGATCGATGGCGAGCAAATTCTATTTGTTTGCCTAAAAGGTAGTTAAGAATGTGAAGTTTTGGCAAAATTTTCATACAGCTTTTTCAATGTTTTTTTGGGTTCTACAATAGGGGAGTTTGCAGCAGAGTCGAAATCTAGGATGCAACCTTCCTTACTGCTGAGGTCGGATGTGTCATTTCGAATCCTTGAGGGGGTGCAGGTTGTAGTTTTGAATATCGGGTCTCCAAAAAAACGTTCAGTTTGGTGAGCCACAATAGGGAGCATTAAGGAGGCATCCAAATAGGTTTCTATGTCCAGTCCTAGCGCTCTTGAGTATTTGCAAAACATTCAGAGGTTCTGGTGTTTTATTCACACATTTTGTAGGTCTCCTTTAACTAAGTTCCAATTTAGCATGCGCTGGCAAGAACAGTTCAGTTTTGTAATTTTCCTAAGTCATAACCTTTTCAAGTTTCATCCGTTTCGAATTGGGGCTGCTACAACTGCCAGGCAAATGGGATTGAGTGATAGATGTTGATTCAAGACGATGGGGCCGATGGAGGTCTGGGGTCTTTAAGAGGTATTATCGATACCTCCCCGTTACGGTTAAATCACTTACATTTGCCTTTGTCATGCATCTTTAAGCGGAACAAGATAGCTCATCAAGGTAACGACGAGACTACCCCCAGTGTATTGCTCATCCATGCGTATAGCGTGCGTTCGAGCCCTGTGAGATTCATTTATCTTGTAATTTCCCCTGGACAAGAAATTACCGTTAGTGTATCGATTTATCTATGCCGATATTTGGGAAGCTGTCCCGGCTGCGATGGTTCTCTCGATGTATGTTTGCTAGATCAAGGGAGAAGCGCTGATCCCGATCTCCTGCATCCATTGAAATGATGCTAAATGTTTATTGTTAGGTGGGCCGGCACAGTTTTATCAGCGACCATTGTGATGTGAAAGCGCTAGAGGCCAATAGCATAAGGGGCTATATATTAAATATATATAATTAGAGACATTTTTATTGAAATTGCTATCTATTAGGCTAGCGATCTTTAGAGGCCTGCGGCGCAATCTAGTTGGCCTAAGCGATCTTTATAGCCCTGTGGCGCAATCTTAGTTGGATAAGCGAACACTCTTTATAGGGCTGCGGCGCAATCTAGTTGGCTAAGCGATATTTATAGGCTGCGGGCGCAATATAGTGGCTAGCGATCTTTATAGGCCTTCGGCGCAATCTAGTTGGCTAAGCGATCTTTATAGGCCTGCGGCGCAATCTAGTGGGCTAAGCGATCTTTATAGGCCTGCGGAGACAGCTAGTGGCATAAGCGATCTTTAAGGCCTGCGGCGAAAAACAGTTGGCTAAGCGATCTTATAGGCCTGCGGCGCAAATCTAGTTGGCCTAAAGCGTATCTTTATAGTCCCTGCGCGCAAAACATTAGCTAAGCGACTTTATAGCCTGCGCGCAACCCTTGTTTAAAACTTTTACCCCCTAATTTCCCTCTTCTTCAAGCCCTGCCCCCTTTACGGGGCTATCGGTCTGTACGCTAGCGAGTTATATATAAAAAATATTGCTTAGTTAAACATATTAGATTCGTAAATTTTTATTGGCCTGCGGCCGAGAACCAGTTAATCTAATCAAAATAAAAAAAAGCGCCTTAAAAACGTTGATTTGGTGTCATTTTTGACTTGAGGAAGAAGTTGCGCCTATTTTGCTGAGAGACTTTAAAAACCCTGTTTTGGGGGCCGTTTGAGCCAAACAAAGATCAATCGCTATTATACAGAGTACATGGTCCTTCAGGCAGTGATTTGAGTAGCAAACATTTAATACCATATTGTTAAACATGAAGGTGGTAGAGTAATTGAAAGTATTATAAAAATAATAGCCCATAGAATACAAAATAAAATGCTAATAAAAAAATGTTCAATTTCCCAAAATAGGAAATTCAAGATAGCTGCATGGTGTAAGACCGCAGTTTACTTTTTCACATAAAGATTTCATGGTTTAACCTACATAACGAAACTTGGGAGTCAAAAGTGAAACCATAGAAGTTTTGTATTCCGCTTAAAAAAAACAGCAGTGCGATATTGATTTTAAGTTTGATTTGATTTATTCACAGAAAACTTCAGCTTTAGTTCTTCTTGCAATTTCTGGACGCTGAGTATACTGTATTTTTGTTGGTGCAATATTTACCTAAAGATGTAAAACAAATCTCTGAGCAGTTTCATTAGTTCATGAACTGAAACATTGATATGGCGTGATTTTCAATAACTGACTCTTTCTGATTGAACACTGGTAAGTTTAATTTTTTGAAGATATTTACTTATAATTATTTTACACAATATACCATTTATTCAACTGATTGTTTTGGTCCGAGAAGAAATCGATACCAGCTGAAATTGCACATGTGAATTGCCTTTGCTTTAATGTGTTATGGTATACGCTGGTGTCAGTCTCTCTCCTCAATTTATGTCTAAAACGGCCAAAACTGAATTTGTTTAGGTCTCTTCTCTCCGCCAAAAATGACATGGTTTCTGAACCCAACGTCCGAAAGACACCAATAAAATCTTTCGGATAGACTGTTTTATCTCTGTAAACAGTCCAACTCAGACATTGAAGCAAAAATAACGTTATAAAACCTTTAAAGACAAAAGCTTCCTAATGTAGGGTTTTTATTGACTTCACACTGTATGTACATAAATACATACATACACACACACACCCTGCACACATACTGCTATAAGGTCCTTCCAAATCTATATTTCCAGAGCCTGTTTTAGAGCTTTCTTTATTTTCTACTAGACTTGCGCACGATTTGCCCATCATCTTTGCTATTTAAGATTTTTATTTAAAGCGGCACTGGCACATTTTCACAAATATTGAGATTCTTTCTTCATTTGCTCTCAATGAATAGTCTAGCCATTGGAAGAACAGAGATATATTTTACACATAAAAATAACATACCCCCAAGCAGATAGGGACATTGATATGAGGATAAAGACATCCAGCTAATTTGTAGGCCAACTTTTAAGTTTTCCATAACTTTAATCAACAAATGTGTATATTACATGAATATTTTTGACTCGTACTCACCGATATTAAAACCACAAAGGTTATAAACCGGTCAAACAGTGTGCATAGCGTGGGAAACATGCATACGGCGTGCGTGTTCTTGTGTTAAACACCATTTTCGTCGTCTGCTGAATTAAGCGTCGCCGGCGACGTTAAATTATAAAATCGTTCTGTTTACCCAAAGGAAGCTGGTTTGGTCTTAATCATTCGGGTGAGGGCTTTTGTATATAAAAGCTTTCCAACCATGCAAAAATACTACGATTTTGAAAAAAACTTGAGGGCGCACTATTTTTCAAATGATGCCAGTGTCTCTTTAAGTCAATCATAAGTGTAAATCCATGCTGCCTACAGTTGTCAGTTAGACCAATAGAGCTGACCAGCTGACCACGTATACGCCGCACTGACTCGACCTGCTGTACACTTCTGGTCATCCTCGATTTTAAAAGCACGTTTGTATTCTTATTTATATATTTTATAAGATTGTGTTCTAGATATTAAATTAGGTTGTCGCTTTAAAGACTGGTTTGGCGGGATGGAAAACAGTTAAAAGTAGAAGCTTAAATACTAAATACACTTCACAGGCTGAGGGACACGGTAAAAACAGTCACTATAGCGCCATCGATGTCAATACACGCCATATCAAGATTTTGTGCTTCTAAACAATTTTACCACTCCTAGCGCTTCTAATATTTCGGGTCCACTGTTTTGCGATAGAGGGGGTTTTCAGATGAAGAGGAGGGGTGATTAGGAGGGGAACGAGTTGACTTGCGACCACAAGGGTGGAAGAAGAGGGGGGGAGGAGCATGCCCCGGGAACGAGGTTCCGCCGTAGGTTCGTCGTTTTTGAGGACTCTTTGCAGTTGTATTGATGCGCCTAGGCCGTGGCGTGGTTTTAGCGTCAGCAGTATTTAAAGGGCGTTAAGAAGCGGTCGCGGTTGGCCGTGGGGTTGTTTATCCCGGATTTGGTTTGGTTTTGCTTAGTTTGGGTATGTGGGTGGGACAGTTACTATGATACTTTTTACATGGTTATTAGATATTTGCGATTATCGCTTTTTGGAAGGGGTGCTATACGTGGAGAAAATATGAGTGAGTTACAAATTCGTTCCTGAGTTGCGATGGATCTACTGAATAAAAAATAAAAAAGCATTTACACTACAAAAATGACACTTAAATGGTGTCCAATTTGGAATCTTCAGATGGCATGTAAAGGTTGGCCAGTTGACAAGTTTGCGGTGTCAGAATGGGACACCTGACACCTTTAGGGTGTCAGATGACACATTTAGATTGTCAGAGAACCTTTAGGTGTCAGTGACAACTTTAGGGTGTCAGAATAAACACCTGTAGGGTTTTGTCAGAATGGAACTGTTAGGCGTGTCAATCCCGAATGACACCTTTAGGGTCTCATTTTGACACCCTAAGGTGGACATTCTGGCGTACACTTCATACATGTTTTCCAAAGGTGTTCATTTCTGGCGTGACACCCTAAAGGTGTTTCATTCTGATACCCTAAAGGTGTCATAGTAGGTCATAGACACCATAAACGTGTCAAGATTGACACATTTTAATGCTCATCTGAACACCCAAAATTTGCACCTTTTTTTTCAGTTGTTAGTCCTTTATATTTGATTTTAAGACTCTTGTCTTTCGTATTCGTCGGGAGTTCATTAAAAATAATTAATATGGAAATTTTGGACTGCAATATATTTCCTGAATTAAGTATTGGCATAGAACAAAACAAAGATCAACGAAGGTCTATAACGAAAATCATTTCGTGGCGGGGTGGACAAAAAGGTCGATCGATTGCGTTGTAAAAACGATTTCGGTCTGAAGACGGGTGAATTGAAAAGTCAAAACTTTAATTTTTCCGCTTCCGTTCAAATATGATTTCATCGTCACAAATGATAATCATTAATCTATAGAAAGTTTGACTGCAATATATATTTTGAACTAATGATTGAATAGAACAAAGCAACAAAAGAAGATCGACGAATTATATTTAACGAATTCATTTCGTGACGAGGTGACAAAAAGGTTTCGATTCGTTT
Organism: Ophioderma brevispina; assembly: GCA_023653785.1. Lineage (NCBI taxonomy): Eukaryota > Metazoa > Echinodermata > Ophiuroidea > Amphilepidida > Ophiodermatidae > Ophioderma > Ophioderma brevispina. The sequence goes on from JAMKCH010001947.1 coordinate 22,603, forward strand.
GTAAACACATATCGGCTGAAGACAGTTAAAAAAGGTCAATATGTTTAATATTTCCCGGGAAACAAAAAAAAAATTTTTTTTTTCTCCGCTTTCTATCGGCGGCAGTCATTTAAACCAATTTCAATCGTTGTCACGATGATTAAATTGTCATCCGGTTTAACGATTTTTGTCACATGACCGATACGTCACATAAGCAGACGATAAACCTCGCTATCGATCGCGAGCTGCAGCGGATACAAGTTCGCCGAGTTTCAGAGTTTGCGTGATATTTTACTGTAAATGATATCCTGGAGCAGGTGATATTCACCCTGGAAGGTTTGTTAATCTTTTGGTTAGGATCTCAGTAAAATAAGAACTATTTGTAAACATCTCCAAAAGAGATGATTTATGTGACTGTCGTACTGCAGGATACGTCCCTTCCACTCTAGTACCGTACCGTGTCATCATGCCAATTGCCCTGCAGTACTTATGCACGTGCTTAACTGACTGAATATACGGTCGTTTGTTCTGATTAGAACTAGATATTAGACAGTGTTTTGGCCACGCTATTTTGTGCAATGTCATTGAATGTGCGATCGTGAGTTTGTGTTTTAAGCTTACTTCCTAATGTTCAAGTTCATATTTGTACTCATGCATGCCATGAATGTATTATTACAATGGGCGGCACAATCAATTTTCTAATTTATTAAGGTTTCTGTCTGGTATCCAACAATATTGAACTTTGGGACCCTGAAGGCCATTGAGCTATTGCATTTTCTTGTTATCTGGTGTATTATTTGCGCCTTCACACCCATATATTTCAAAAATTTGTCATAATTAAAATTCATTTTTCCAAAATCATTTGCAAAACTGACTAGCTAAGTCTAACATTTTGGATTTTCATGTCATTGTTTGCAAGTAAAACCACGTCATCGGCCCAAAATAAACTTCTCATCCAAACATCGTGAATACGAACCCCAGAGCATAGTACGAAGGCCGTTTGTAAATTCGAAGAAATGCAAAATTAAACAGGAGATATCACACATCCTTGTTTGACTCCTTCTTCGACTTCAAAGAAGTCAGTTTTGATATCGCCAAATTTAAAACTTTGGCCTGGACATGCCAACCTACAGCAACAGAATGACATCAACTTCCGGCGAACTCGAGTGCTAGCCTTATTCAAAGACTTAACGGTAGGGGGCGCTCTTACGCATACTAACGGCCACACACAGACTTGACTAAGGCTAGCCTGGTCACGAATATTAAATCTCAATGACCGTTCTTTAATTGTAGTGTTTTACAGCGAGGTTATCCACTAACCTCGACGGCATTCTTTACATCAATATTTTTTTTCTTTAATTAATCATGATATTACTAAGATCTTTGTAAACGAATGTTTAATAGCTGATTTTGTAATGTCACGGAGACACAGAGACTGCTATTGTAAATGCACGTAGCATTCCCACAAATGACGTTTGGAAATCCCCAATGCCCTACTCGAAGCATACCGTGGTCCTACAAATCGAGCAGATCGTGTCCTACCCCCCCCCCCTGCTGAACATTAACATATAGGCTATCAATCATTTTCCAAATTCGACCTCTAATTCCCGTATTCCATGCAGCTTTCATTAGGCCATCTCTCCACACCGAATCAAAAACTTTTCGGAAATCAAGGAAGGCCATGTGTGTTGTTTTACCTTCTTTTAGGCGACATGCTGCGATACATTTCAATGTAAAGATATGATCTTCACATCGATGTAATGATCTGAACCCTCCCTGGACTTCCGAAAGAAAATGTTTGCTTTCAAGAAAACGAGAGACAAAAAAAATTGCGACAAAGGATGTGAGTGAAATACCTCTGTAATTGTTGAGATCTTTACGATCTCCTTTCTTAAAAATTGGTACTATGACACCTACGTTCCATATCTTAGGGACCCTTTCAAGCTGTATAATTCTGGTAAACATATTAAGGATGGAATGATTTAAGTATTCGCCACCATTTCTTAAAAGCTCATTTGTGATCCCATCAGTACCAGGTGACTTATTGTTTTTAGAAGCGCTTCGACAACAATATCTAAGTTAATATCAATATCATACAGAGCGTCAATATTATTGTCATCAATAATTGTCCCCGCACTGCGATTTACAAAATCTCTTGCCGTCGTATAAATTCATGTTCATTTTGCCTAATGTTTGCCAGTATTGCATAATTGTCGTATTCATCACTTTCCTATCGGAGATAATGTCCTTGGAACCAGGGACCCTAATACAATTAACATCACATTTATTACGACTATTATTTGACTCCCTAAGAACTTTCCAAAAGTCCCGACAAGAGTGTCCCTCTTTGTTAGCGATTTCGACTGATCCTGACACGCATTTCGGTGATTATTTCGTGTATATATTGAAAATTATATACTCAGGTCCCACGGATGTACTGAGTGATGGCAAATGAGAGAGTGCGAGAGAGGAGAGAGAGAGAGAAAAACGACAACACCAACATAAAACTACACCAAATAAAGAAAAAAAAAATAAGAAAAATGAATAAAAAGACTGCAGAATTGGACTACTGTCAGTTGTACAAATCGTGGACAACTTTCGCGATTTCGCGATTTCATAATTTATTCTTCGTATTTATTGTTCTCGTCCTATTTGTGCGTTTTTCGCACTCATCACTCTTTTGGTATAGATCCTCCAAATCCTGTACAAAAGAACAATATTTCAGTAGACTATGAACAGTTATTCAATAAGGAACATTATGCCCCACAATCCCGATAATATTAATTAGAGTTTAAAACTCTTATATAAATCTGGATAGACCTAAGGAAGGAATAGGACGCACCCACAAGTATAATTGTTCATATTAACTCATCTGATTTTCAAGGAATTGAATTTTAGAAATCCCACATGTAATGTGCAAAATCGTACGAGAAATATATCATAAATATAAATGGCACTTGTTGAGTTTTAATATCATCACTTGTAAGCCTTATTTGAAGACATAATAAATTATAGACCATCATTTGATAGAGGAACTCATTAGACTGGGTGATAGATTTTCCCTCCCTCCCTCCCTCCCTCCTCCCCCCTCCCTCCCTGTCAAAGGGGAAACAAATCTATACACTTGATATCAAACTACACTGTAAAAAATTACAGTGCAATTTACTGATTTACAGGAAAATACTGTAAAACTTCCCAAAACTTCAGTATTTGGGCTGTAGTTGGAAATACCGGAAAAATACTGTAAATTTTTATGTCCAATTTTCCTAGTAACGTGAAGACTTTATTAGAAATTTAATGAGTAACAACATCAGTTAACAACTACTATGAATTTTTCATATCCCATTTAAGGGGCATCTCCCTCATTTTGCGGTGTTACTTTGAAAAGCAGGTAGAAGTATTTAGTTGAAATGTTGGAAGTATGGCTTTTATATGTCATTACAAAGCATATGACTGTGGTTCAGATAATCATATTTATTTGTAAATTTTTGATACTCATATGCAAATGGGCTGGGGTCAAAGGTCAAAGTGTTGAATTTGGGTAAAGCAAAATTGCACATTTTGCCCCCCCGCCCAAACCAAATATCACTAATAAGGTCTTTTTACCAGGGTATGCTATACAGGTAAGTTACATGGGTCAAGCAGTGCAACCTAATGCGGAGCCATTTTCTATTTTTATCCGCGTGTTGCCATGGCAACCGATTTCTCGAAAAAAATCACTTGTCTTGCTGGATTTGACTTTGAAGGCTTATAATAAAAAGTTAGACAGATATCAAAAATCCCTCCCTTTAAGTTGTGTAGAGTAGCGCATATAAACCTACCATTTGTGCTAATTTGGTGGTATACCACCATCGGAAGTGCCAAAAATTTGGAGGGAAAATTTCAAGTTGCCGGAAAAATTGCAAACAAAAGATATAGGACAATCAAGTTCTAGAAACACTTAATTTTTTTTTAAAATGTATTGCAAGTTTTGATTTGAAAATGTCAAATTTATTATCGACATTAATTATACTAAATTTATAAATACAAAATATCAGGGAAATAATCACCATATTAGCCCAAAATTAATTTATTTTGGCATTTTATTAAATATCACTGCCTTGAACCAATAAGATAAAAAGTAAATACGCTGCTTAATAACAATAATAAACATAACGAATAGTATTACATGCGTGGTTACAATGCATTTTGATCAACTGTAGCATCGGAAAGGAATGTCCGGTATTTTTTACACCAAATAAAAAGTAAACATAGAGCTGAAAGTAGTGTGAGAATCAGGAAATTAAGAAAACTCAGAATTCGTGCTCCACCACAAAACATTGAGGGTAGATGCCCTTAAGTCTAAATATACAGGGAAAAATAAGGTACATTTTACAGAAAATACTGGCACGCAATTCAGCCAACAAAACCCCGTAAAAATATAGCTTTCAGGTTTTCATTCAAATTTACTGTATATTTGGCAAGTTTGATTTGATGTATTACCATTTTATCAATTAACTGGTAGATTTTCACAGTATGATGCACTGTAAAAAATATGGATAGGCCTATTAAGTTAGGGTGTTCGTCAGTGCTTTTTATTCTCCACACATTCACAATCTCTGTAATAACTCACCAATTATATATGTTTTAAGATTTGTTAAATTAATTTTTACAATAGACTGTAAATTTTAAGGTTTAATTTTTGCAGAATTGCTGCAGGATGTTACTGTAATTTTTACAGTATGTTTTTACAGTGTAGCACCAGGGCCGAGCCAGGGGGGTGCGTGGGGGGCGGACGCCACCACCCCCCCCCCCCCCAATGACAAAGGTACGCTTTATAATATGTGAAGGTCCGATTGAATTTTGCCCGCTGCCTAAATTCTGTTTTTCAATGGTTGTGGTTTCATTGGATATGAAGTATATGAAGGAATTACGCAGGGCTGTTGTTATCATACTCAACGCTGCGATGTTATCATTTTACATCAACATCAACCCCCCCCCCCTCCGCTCTTCCAGGAATTTGGAGACGACGTTGAAAAAAATTGCGGTCACCGGCGGAGCGCAGCGAGCCGAAAAAAAATTGGTTTGATGGTACGCAAAAGGGTGTCCAATTGTGCCAAATTGCCGCACCCCCCCCCCCACATACTTCATGGCTACGGGCCTGCTAGCAACACAAGGATCGTGGCAGAAGGTATAGCACCATGGCATGGGGGAAAGTAGCGATTTATGAAGCTTACCCTATGATAACAAGAGGAAGTATAGTCTTCTTCCCACAATGCATTTCTTCAACTACAATTTTTGCACTGGTGTCAAATGAATTACAGTACAAAACGTACTTTTTAAATTGCAAAATTGAATGAGCTCTGTTCATTAGGTACTTTGTCACTATAAATTCAATTGACAACCAGTTCAAAAAAGTGTATTGGAATAATTGAATTGTTGAAAACAAAATAACACTTGTACCACCTATTATTTTATAACATTGTATGAGGGTACCTTTCATGCTATTCCAGTAGGGTCAGTGTAGCAGAGCCTGATTGGTGAAAGTCAATTAATACAATCACGTTGGTGCCTAAGGGGAGGGGGGTTCCATGGGAACACACCCCCCCACACCTAAGGAAACCACTTTCCAGATGGAATATTTTCAATGATAGGAAACTCATACCACTTTGAGGGGCGCATAAGACCAAGGCCAAAGGTGCTTGCAATATAAAGGAGTGCCGGTGTAAAGAAACTGAGTGTCCCCCATGAGAGATGTCCTAGTTACCATAGCAACATGTACGGAAATAAACCGTGACCTTGTAGACGAGGCCTTTCGGGTACAGTGCTGAAACAAATGAGCTGCAGCCACTCAATGGAGAAACAAATTAGACAGGTGCGGGTGGTAGGATCTCAGTCATCCGGCACTGTAGTATAGACACCGCGTGTATAGTCTGGAAAAATTAGGCAAATCATTGTTTTCGAAATGCGTCAAAAATCGCTCAAAAAGTTACATGATGTTTCCGCGGCCCTGTTTCCACAGCATACACATTGTCAACTCATTTTGATGTTTATATCTGCTCTAGAAAGGCAATTTACATATATTTAACACAAACATTCCCAGTTTAAGTGAGGGGGGGGGGGGGGGGGACATTTTATGGTATTTTTTGTGGGGGCAGTCGTAGTTGCCAGAGGTTTTGTAGAGCAATGGCGCGCAGTCGCCGATGATTGAATATCGCTTCCTTTTCAGCACATAAAGGGTTAATTATTTTTTTTCTGAAATAGATAATTTGTTTTCATGCATATGAACATACCTATCAGAAAAATATTCTGGCAACAGGGTTTACTAATTTTTTATTTGTAAATCACACTCCCGTTGGTGCCTAAGGGGGGTGGTTCCTAGGAACCCAAGCAATTATCTCATTAAGGGGCGGGAAATTTTAGTAATTTTTTATGGAAGAAGCGCATCGATAATTTCCCCACACGATTACAACAAATTAGAGTTCGAAAATCTTTTACACGAGTGAGAAATCGCCGAAAAACAAGTCTTGGGTACTATGGACCCCCTTAGGCACTTAAGTTAAGGGACGGGACCATTCTTGCAAAGTCAAACTAATGATTATTTATACACTAATATAAATTATATAAACACTTACCAAGACAACACGGAACCAGATAATAAGCCGATCCCATTACATAGAAAACAGTAATTGAGTGTTTCAACGGTAGCGCTATAGATGGTGTTCAAAATCAGTGGTGATAAAATTTGGCCAAGCTCTGCACTGCGATTGGCCAGCGAATACTACCCTAATTTTTCAAACTCATGAATAACAAATATTAATCGACTTTTTTTTCAAATTTATCGCGTACGAGTTATTATACACAAAGTGATGCTAAAATGACGTTTGACTGAACCTTTCAATTTACACCAAATTGGTCCCTATACTGTGGCAACGTGTCTTAGCAATAGCGTCTTGATGTTTTACACATGTTCTGGCCATGGAAAACTCTGCCATGATAAAGGATCGGGTTAGTTTATTATTATTTTAAGGTAAGGTTAGGAGTAGATAAGCATGTTAAATACTCTAGTAATTCAGTACTAATATATCATAGTGTATTACCAATATTTTCAACTATTGATGGCATTGCCAAAAAGTCTAAATGAGAAAAGGACCGTTGATGGTGCTTCTGAACTTTACAAAGGTCCCTAATCGATGACTCATTCATAAAATTCAGAACTACGGCATGCGGAAATGCCTTGCAAACTGGCTCCAAAAGTCCTTACAAATAGAGTTCAAAGTGCAGTGATAGAAGTCAATCTTTAGTAGTCACACTCTCTGGCGCGCGATATGGCGTACCTCATAGGATTGTAATGGGTCCCTTATAGTGTTAATTGTATATTAACGACCTTAAGCTACCTTAAATCACAGTAGGGGCTATTTACTGATGCTTGTTTAGTTCACAAGGATATTTCTTTAACATCTGACATTCACACATTTCAAAATGACTTTGGCCATCTAAAAAGTGGCAAGACAATTGATTAATGTTCTTTAAACTCAGGAAGTGTAGCACTGTTACATTTGTTAGCAGGAATGCTCCAGAACGCGAATGTCTCTTTTGTGGCGAATCATATGACATACCTTGGAGTCTAACCTTTCAACAACTTTAGCTGGAATAAACACAACACACAGTTAAGGCACAGAAAGTTCTTAGTATGATGATGATGAAAAGGATCTCTGGAACTGTTCCGAAAACGTCAAAATTCAGACATTAATAACCCGCATTTAGAATATCATACTACCGAAACGTGCTTGCCTAAATAGTACAAACGATAGTCTAAAGTGGGCCCCGTATAGTATAATAGTATAGTAGTAGTAGTAGTAGTAGTAGTAGTATAGTAAGTAAAGTAGTTCGTCCCTCTTTTTCACAGGAGCACCATCCACAGGATGTAAGTCTCAAAACTGTTTGTATAGTTAGTAATAGTAGTTCCCTCTTTTTCACAGGAGCACCATCCACAGGATTAAGCTTCCAAAACTGTTTTGTAAGTCAAAATTGGCATTTTTTTTTTTTTTTGGGGGTTTTTTTTTTGTTCACGTCCATACATGCACTGGTAATAAGGAATAGATGTTTTTTTCATAGGTTAACGGACAAAATAAGAAACGATTTATTGATTTTCCATGCACGAAGAATAGTCTACTCCAAGTTTCAGACAAACCAGAGGGTATTATTCTTCATATCGTGTCCAAACACAGTGTTCTCACATATACGCTACCCAGAGACGAGTCAACGTCTGGATGCTTCTGTAAGGTCCCTCTTTGTGCATGGTTGCTCCAACATGGGCAGACCAAGAGATGTGCCATTGTCTGTGGTGCTATTCTACAACCACAAGCTGCATCCTGATCTTCTTCCAGGTAGCACCATTTTTGCAGGGAACCTTCGATCGGCCGATTCCGGTTCTCAAACTTTTGAGACATCGCCATTCAGCCCAGGAGGATTCATGCTCACCGGGTTCAATACCAATAGATGCTACTTGGTGATAGCAAGTCTTTCTTTCCACAAGAGATTGTTTCAAGGGGTTGAACTTTGCTTAAGAATCTCTCTCTGGATTTAAGGCGGTTAGCAGCTGGTCTCTCTCCAGACATAGGTAGTGTAGGCTGGTATGTCATAAATACAACTGTCGTGTTGGTATTCTGAACACAATATGAGGTCCAAACTGACGACAATACCATTTTTCAATACCAAAGACAAAAACAGCTCAATTCAGTATGGCAGTCACATTAAACAAATACGAACTTACCGTGTACCTGATATCCAAGATGGCGACCAACATGGCCGTCAAAAAGCTATGTTATGTATATAAACGCTCCATCAACACTAATCAAGATTAGAATAGGATTCCAATGGGTGTATATCTTCTGGGCTAGGAACCTACATCAGACATTTGTTTTTGTTAACAAACCTCAAATCCAAGATGGCGGCCAATATGGCCGCCGAAAGCGCTATTAACAGATAAAAACTGGGAATCTACCTGAATCATTAAACCTATGGGGCAGTAACATTGCATTTAATACTTGAAGACAGAAGAAACAAATTCCAACTACTTTGTTTTGCTAGCATGCTTTGAATCCAAGATGACGGCCACCATAAGTACTGATAATAGTAAAATCTAAAATGATTTTCACATAGATCCATGTCTTCATTATATTTTTATTTAAAAAAAATAAACACTTCGACGCATCCTTTGGACCCAAAGGAACTCATATTTAGCATTTTATGTTTTAAAAACCTACTTCAAAATTAAGATGGCGGCTAATTTGGCTGCTATAAGCACTATCAATAGCAAAAAATGGCTAAACGTACATTATGTTATTAATGGGGGACTGTAGTGAACAGATCTTATGTGAGTGTGCAAATCTGGATAAAATTGTGAATTTTGGTGCACAGGTACTTTATACATTGATAATTAAAAAAATTGATGGAAGCACTTGCCACACCCCTTTCATGACCCCCAGCTTGGATTTCAAGGTCACACAGGGGTAACATTTTTAAAATGTTCCGATTGTGTTGAAAAGCACACTATGATGTCTGTCTGGTTACAAGGATTCCAAAAAGGTATAGTTTATACTACCTGTGACTTATAGTTAAGTAATTATGGGGTAAAAATGGTAAAAAGAGTCAATTTTGCTTTGTACAGGGGTTAAAAATTAAAAGTTGCTCCAATTTTTGTAAAATGTGGTTCAAATTGTTGGTTTAGCTAATAGAATGAAATATAGGAATAGTTTTGTCTATCTTACGTGTCTGGTTATTAACCAAAATGGCGAATAAAGTCAAGAGCTATTGGCAGCTATTGGATTCTATTGACCTGTGACCTATTTTGTTGGATAACGTGAAAACTAAGCATAACAGATAAGGCAAACTATTACTTATTTCAATCCTCTAAGCTAGGGAAACAATTTTCACCACATATTAACGGGATCAAAGCAACTTTTAACTTTTGACCCATGTACACACTAAAATGGACTTTTTCACGGTTTTTTTCTAGTTTTTACCCCATAACTCCGGAACTATAAGCCATAGATAGTGTAAACTATACCTTTTTGGAATCCTTGTAACCAGACACACCTCATGGTGTACTTTTTAACACATTCAGAACCTTTTAAATTTGTGACCCCTGTATAACCTTCAAACCCAAGCTGGGGGCCATTAAGGGGGGTTGGCAAGTGCTTCTATCAATTTTATGGATTATCAATGCCTAAAGTACTTGTGTGCAAAAATTCACAATTTTATCCGGAAGCGCACACTCTTACACTACAGTCCCCTGCTATATACGCATTCGGAAATTTTAATACAAATACAAATGATACACCCTTTGACACAAGCCACTGATTCTACCATTTAAATTTTTACTAATATGAATCAAAAACAAGATGGCAGCTAATATAAAACTTATTTTTTGATATTATATGAACATTGGGAAATTTTGATAAAAACGTGAATAAAACGCCAGTATATTTGTATATATGCAAGATATATATACTTTTACCAATTTGGTTAAATGTAAAATGCTTCAAATCTAAAATGACCATACTATTGGTCATTTTGTTTTTCAATCCTATTTACAAAACCTAAATGATAAAATAAGTTTGTGTCCAAACGTTTTTATCCAGTTGCTTCATTTATTTATATATTTATTCAAATTTCCTAATGCGAATAACGTATACAATATGGAGATATATATGTAGATATATGTGAAATATCGTCAGTTTTGGCTATTAAAGGTGCTTGTTCCGATTTATGTGTATTTTGTTCTCTACTTGATATGAGAGTCTGGCACTTGCACATACACCCCACTAAGTACCGCGGGAAACAAACTTGCGGTTTTAATGGTAGACGCAATAATGCATGTTGCATAGCCCTATTCATTACTGTGCTAATATTGATGGTTAACCACTAAAACGGCAGTTTTTTTGTTTATATCTTGGGAATGAAATGCATTTGAGGGCTCAAATTTCAGGACGACAATGAGGAAAAATACGGCCTTTCATCTTCCGGGTAAATCAGGGGGTCCTAAAGACGATCGGAACATACACCTTTAATGTTAACAAAACTTAAATGATAGAATAAGTTTTTTGGTGTCCAAAAGTTTATATTTGCTTCATTTATATTATGTTAAGAAAAAAACCCAATTTTTTTGTAAAATTATTATAAAAATATAAAATTATGATTTTTTTCATTCAAATTTCCTAATGTGTATAACATAGAAGTAAATAGGTGAATGAAAAATCACCAGATTTTAGCAATTGAAAGTGCTTACGGAAGCTATATAATAATTTGGAAGTATGTTTTCTATCCATAAATAGTCAATAAATGAGTTCCTTTGTTGCAAAGTATGCATCTACGTGTTTTTAATTGATATCAAAATATTGTTATGACATGGATCTAAGTAAAAAAACATACACAATTTACTATTAACAGTGCATACGGTGGCCGCCATCTTGGATTCAAAGCGCGTTAGCAAAACAGAAATGTTTGGAATTTATTTCTTCTGTCAGATTATTAAATGTAATGTTTCTGCCCCAAATGTTTAATAACCTAGGTAGTTTGTCTTAAATTACCATTTTTTAACTGTTAATAGCGCTTTCGGCGGCCACATTGGCCGCCATCTTGGATTTGAAATATGTTCACAAAAAATGTCAGATGTGCGTTTCTAGCAACACAAGATATACACCCATATCCATAAATTGAATCTTGATTAGTGTTGATGCAGCGTTTATATTCATAACATAGCTTTTTGGCGGCTATTCTGAACGCCATCTTGGATATCAGGCGCACGGTAAGTTTTTATTTGTTTAATGTGACTGCCATATTGAATTAAGATGTTTTTGAACTCTTTGGTATTGAAAATATGGGTATTGTCGTCAATTTGGACCTCATATTGTGTTCAGAATACCAATTATAATGGAATTTATGTAATTTGGATTTGACACGTTTTGAAAAAAAATCCAAGATAATTTTTCCAACATGCAACACCCAAAAACACAATGAATCAAGAGGAATTTTGCTTTTAACAGAAAAAAAGACGAAATTACATTGTAGGCTACATACACTAAGGATGCTTCACATTAGATACTTGGCAGCTACGCTCTTGCATGCTCGCTACACTACGACGGATATCTGGTGGAGCAATTCCTGCTAGGACACATACGTTCTCCCGTTGGAGTTGGGCGAAAACATCCTGTGATAAGCCGGCAGGAGGCATGTAATGCTGGATCAAGCTTCTTGGCATGGGTTGATCTTTCCCATACAGGGCAGGCATACTCTGTAAATGAGTACCACAGGGCAAGTACCATCGATCTTTTGGTATGTGGACGAGCACCCCAACTTGTGCCAGTGAGTTTGTTTAAGATGTTATTGCATGAACATACTTGCGTGGGTCTTACAAGAGAGAGTGCGGTCTAGGGTAACTCCTAGGTAGACAGGATTATCACAGTTCTTCAGGGGTGTTCCAGACCAGGTTACTTTAAGCTGACGTTTGGCATCACGGTTGCGTAGATGGAAAGCACACACCTTTGTTTCAACAAATACTGAAACAAATTCGTGCTTTCTATACCATTTTTTCTATAGACTTTCTATATCCGTCACAACCGTTGCCATGTATGCCTATTCCCGTAACACTGGGAGATTCCAGATTGATGATTCAATTTAGGAAAGTATAATTTATAGGCAATGTAAAGAAATGGAAACATATCCAATAATCACGGGAAAAAACATACAAAAGGAAAGTTCCAGATACATACCTTGTTCACTTGGCGAGACAAGAGTTGAAAACATCGTATATATGACTGGAGAATCCATTGCACGTAAACTTCCAAAAACTGTTCCTGTTGAAGTAACAAGCTACGATTACAGGTTTCGAAACGAATTTCATTGTCGCTGACAGTTTAAAAGAACAGCCAGTTGAATGGTGTCTACATTGCTAACAATTAAGTGGAAAAGGGGGTAAAACTTTAAAAAACTGTCAAGGGCAACACATGACGTTTTGAAGTGGCTCCACTTCTGAAAATATTGCATTGATCATAGTTTACTAAACCGCAAAAGTTCATACTTGTACGTTAAAAGGCAATCACTTACAAACGCACGCACATACACACACAAACACATCTGCCCAACTATGTGGAAGACTCAGAGATTTCGAAGTGTGTTAATTTAAAATAGATAACTAAAGTTAAAATAGTTGTCTAAACTGCTCCATTCCAAAGTTTGAGATGATTCGCATTTTTCATTTGGATGTTGTAAATTTTTATGTGAAGTATAATACAGGGTGACCCATGGGTAATAGAGCATCTTACCTGATTTTTTTGTTCATTTTTGGTTGAGTGGTTCTCAAGATACGTTCCACTGAACAATAAGTCCGCAAAACAGACTTGTCCACAGAGCATCATTTTTCTTAGGCATGGTTGAACACAATTGCAACATCAAAAAGTAATTTATCTTAACGGTCTTACCTTTAGTTTCTATCTTCCACATTTCGTCCCTGATTTGCGCTGCACTGGGATGGTAGCCCAGGCTGGAGTGCATGTGTTGAACAGCGCTTGATGTTACACGCGTTTTCCTAATTGCGGTAAATGCATCCGTTTATCCGTCGTAGTTCTGCATGGTAATGTGTTTGGGGGACCCTCATTGTAAACTCTAGCTTTTACATCACCCCGTAGCCGAAAAGCTAGCGGAGAAACCAGGCACGACGAATTGCTACATTTCTTTGCTGCTGAAAAAAGCGCCGCAACCCTGGTTCCAAATGTTGATTAATGATATTGACATAACCGGCACCATTCAAATTTCCATCAATAAATGTGGGCCCAATTAGGTTATTGTTACCTGTAACAGCTGCTAAAACTGCAAATTTCCTGCGATCATTATGTCTGTCGTAGACAAAATCATTGGGAGGGTTGCCTTTTAGCGCATACTCTCCCACATTTTGAGAGTTCACTGAGGCAGTCATTGGAAAATTGGCCTCATCAACAACAATCAAGTTGCTTAAATAGCGCCGTGGTCTGTTAATTAGCCAATTGCAAACGCCAGCCTACGTTGGGGATCACCTGCATCACATTAGGACTCTCAAATTTTGTATGAAAGCCAATTGATGTCATCACTAACGACGCGCTGATGACGATCGGGAGATATTTGCGACCCTGTTTCTCCTTATGCTTGCGCGTGGGTTGTTGCGAAGCTCCTGTCCACAGCTTGAATGTTCGCAGGTGTTTTGACGCTCCTAGCCGGCCCGCTTCGCCTTTGTGACATTTTCCAAGTTCCCTCTGCTTCAAACAGTTTCTCATGTTTACAGATAGCAGGCTTGGTTGGTACTCTCACTCCGGGGAACCTGTTTGGCCATGCCGTGCGCCACAGCTACATACTACCAGTTTGGTAGTAAATCTGAACCGCGAAGGCTCGTGTTGTGGCGTAAATTGACATATTGATGTGTCCATTACTATAAGAATGTTTAAAGTTACGTCAAGAGAATATCTGGCTTTAAGCACAACTGCACTCTACAGTATGATTTAGATTTGAAAAGCCCGCCCTGAACAAGACAGAAAACTGGTATTAGCACAACGCAGGCTATGATTTCGATTTGAAAAGCCCGGTGCCAACACAACTGATGTGTTTGTTCATACTTATCATTCCATCATGAAATACCCATAGACAATCTGTTTTGCTGACTCTTTTCGTTGGACCCTATCTTTAAACCCACTCAACCAAAATGAATAGTTTTTCAGGCAAGATCTCAATTACCCATTTTTGTGATAAATAAATCTACAGATATTCCCAAAAAATTACCAAAAGTGGAGAATACACTTTCATTTTGGACGTTTTTTAATTGGTGTCACCCTGGAATATATTACCATAGTGGCTACACTGATATTAAGATTTGCGGACAGTGTGAAAGTATTATAGTCCGGCAGGAGCCCCAGTCCGGGCTCCGTAGACGACAACGGAATAAAGCGTGAAACTAAGTTGCTGAAGAGTCACCTGAGTGAGTGCCCTATTCGTTACCGTTATAGCCGGACTACGAGAAGCGGCGGACTATAATTACTTCTATACCGGTATAATCTCACAACTTGTCTTTATTAAGGACATCGATTTGAGCTTATCTAGTTCGCACAGTGAATGGAGTATG
>JAMKCH010001948.1:0-38073 GCA_023653785.1 Ophioderma brevispina
AACGACCCTAACCCGCAACCAGAAGCCGAGAACCGCGACATTCTAGAGCACACTGATACCACTGAAATTCTAGTTCCACGACAACTTTGGATATTTGCACAGAGAATAATCGTATTGAACAAGTGACCAAAATTCAAACAAACAAGTTTCCAGGCTATATTGAAATGAATAGAATATATATAATTACTTTGTTTGTGTCCACGTTCCCCGATGGGATTTGGCCAGAGTCCACTGATATCACTGAAATTCTAGTTTCTATGACAACTTTGGATATTGGCACAGAGAGTAATATCATGCGGAACAAGTGACCCAAATTCTAAACAAGCAAGTTCCCTGGCTGCATTGAATAAGATAATATAAATAATTACGTTGTTTGTGTCCAACGCACGACCTATTCGCAAAACTGGTGTTACCCATGAGAAATTTTGTACTATTTTCAAGGTTAGACATAAAGGTTGAATATATAGTTTACCCCGCTATAATGTTCGAGTTTATACGCTGCCTATCCAGTTTGAACGCTATGTGCCGATTTCATCATAATCATGTCCAGAATAATCATGTCCAATAAATCACTGCCGGTTTTAAAACCTGACTGATTTTTTTTCAACAATGTGCAAACTGGACATGATTTTTTTCTCAACATGAGCAACTCGACATGATTTTTTTCTCAACATGAGCAAACCTACATGATTTGTTTTACACATACACCAAAAAAATCATGTCGAGTTTTCCTCATGTTGAAAAAACATCATGTCGATGTTGAAACTGGACATGATTTATGTCAAACTCACCAGATAGATGAGCAAAAACTCTATTTATAGAGGGCAACTGGACATATAGCGCTGTAAACTCGACTATACGCTGCACACTCGACATATGGCGAGAAAACTCGATATAAACAGCGCGTGAAACTCGACATGCGCGGGAAAACTCGCCTTGATTTGATACGTGGAGCGTAAACCTGGACATGATTTATGTCAAACTCACCATATATAGAGAGCAAAACTCGATGTATAGAGGGCAAACTGGACATAATAGCGCTTAAACTCGACATATAACGCTGCCCACTCGACATATGGCGAGGAAACTCGATACACATCCCCGGCGTGAAACTCGACATGTGCTCGGGAAAACTCGCCATGATGTGATACGTGGAGCGTGCCTATTTGAACAACCTGGCCTGCAATTGTTAGTTATGAAAAGCTCGGCATAGACCCTGACTGACAGGTGCATTGGGAGCTCTGGTGGGTAACATTTGTTACCTGTCAAATAGAAATCTTTGAACCGCTACGTGCTTGATTTGTTATTTTTTCTGTCCTAGCGATAAAGGGCTTGCTTCGAAGGCCTCGCAAAATAAAATTTGCCATTTTACGTCCAACGATGTACTTTTTCCGACCCGTACTTTTTTGTATTTTCTAGCTTTGGTACGATCTTTTCAAGAACAACTATCAATATCCATCCGCCGTTAATTATATATTAGTGCGGGTCCCTAGGAACCCCTGTCTACCAAAGCGAGTGTCATAAAAATTAGTAAAATTAAAAGTAATTATGAAATTTTTCATGTTTAGTATTGACATATTAATGAAATACAATATTCAGTAACCCATTATAACACCCGCAAAACCATGTAATGCAGCATTTCCTAAATACCCCAATATTTGACAACGCAATTGTTTTTGCACGCACAATAAAATTTTATCAATAGTTCGTTTTCTTCCGTAAATTTTGATACCCATTATTTGATTTTGGTTTGCCCCATTGCGAGCAATATTTTGCCAACACAATCCCATTATCAGAAATCTCTCCCCTTTTTAAAAGTTGCAATAAAAGGTATAGCCTATTGATTGCCATTTAGTGAAAGCTCGCATTCTTCCCGTGAAGTTTGTGTCACTTAATGCATGGTTGGGTATTGTAACCTTGTAATAATGTCTTTTCAGATGCAACTTTGAAATGTGACACATGTTTCATAAAATGGGCATTGTGTTGGCTATATTGATCATAATGGTGGAAGAGCAAGAAAGGTGTTAACATTTGCAGAAAAAAAAAAACGACTATTGATATAATTTTTATTTTTATCGTACAATACCAATGTTTGTAACTTATGGGGGTATTTAACATGCTGCGTTACTTTTGGGGTCTTTATGTTGATAGCGATGACTTCATCCCGCGATGTACAAAACCAATGTGTTAAAGTTACACGCAGACCATGCCACTATCAAAAATTGACATATTTCAAAAATTTTCATATATATTTTATTATATTGTAGAATTGGACCTTGTAGAACCCATATTAAGGACATGCAGTGTCAACCCTGGGGTGCTTTTGTTGTTTATACACGAATTTCTGATTTTTTTGCACCAATTTAACATGAAACTGTGTTCTCTAGTTACCAACAAAGGTTATCCACTGCAGACAATCCTGAACTAATTTTTTTTGTGCCATTTAAACAGCTGTTTAACCATTTAAAGTCACAAAAAAACCGCTTTGGTCTAAACGGCGGGAATTTAGCACATTTCATTCACGACCGTCCCAGGCGAAAGGCGCACCATCGCGTCGCGCGGTGAAATATTTGCTGGCGTAATGAAGCGTGTCGCGTGTTTTAAATGTAGCTTTTGTTGCGCGAACGCATCCTTGTAAAAACAAAATACAATATTTGAAAATGTAAACAAAAACAAAGCGCTAATTTTCGACCAGAATACATTTCATTTCTTCTTAATTTCGGGCAATTAGAGACAATATGTTTGATTTCAATAGTGCATAAAGATTATTTTCATCACTTGCACAACATACCAATTTTGCAGTTCAAAGTTAATTTAAAGGAGACGGCTTGAAATGCGTGAAAAGTCACTTTTTTTACTACAACCCGGATTTCTCAATGTTCATTTTCGCAAAATTTGGCAAATTTTCAGACAATATAACTCACAAAATAACCGGAAGTAAAGGTCATGTTTAACTTTACTACGATATCAATCGGTCTTCTCTAGGGACAGTTTTTCTCAATTTTTCATTTTTTCGTCGATTTCGACTAAGATATTCTTCTCAATATATACTCAAAGTTTGGAAAAGAAAAGTACAAATCACACTTTTTTGACATTTTTTGCTTATTTTCGAAAAGTAGCTCTATTTTTAAAAAATGAAAAAACCGCCCTAGAACAAATTTGTATTGGTTCTTTCTAAAAAATACATAAGAAATCAGGAAAATTCAAATTGTTTTTGTTATGCCGTCTGAAATTTTGGGGCACAATCGTGTTTTGTAGTATTTTTCTCAAAATACGAAAAGTTTTACATTAAACTGATGCCCTCATCGGGTTCATCGTCCAATTTTTCTTTCTAGAATGTATACTTTTACATACAATAATCAAATATTTGCAAAGTTACAAACCGAAATAGATACTCGGAAACTCAAGGTTCACACTGCCCTTTTAAGAAATTTATATATGTATGTTTCCCCCCGATGTTTTTCCTCCCCCATAATATTTGTGGAACAAGGCCGTATTAATTTGTGTTCCCTTTGTTTCTGCTCGAGATGGATGTTTTGCCTTTTCATCTTTGCTCATTGATATTGTCTTATTAGCCCTACATGCATGAGGTATACATTTTTCGTGCAAAATTCCTTCGGGAAAGGTGGTTTCCGTAGGGGGAGGGTTCCCGTCCTGGAACCCTCGTTGTCCACGAACGGTAGTATGGGAAATGCCTTGTCCACTTAAAAGTGTTAGTCGAATAGTGGACAAGAAAAAAATATTTAGTGTACCAAAGTTGGACTGTCTACAGTATTCTGATATTTAAAGTTGACTATTAAATTTTTCCTTTTACAATCTATTTCAATTACTTGGTTACATCTGATACACTCCTTTTTTTTGATCTAAAAAATCAAATCCGCCGCCTTTTATCTACTTCAACCCTACAGAAATTCATATAGATATCCTAATTTTCATAGCAAAATTAAGGTGATTTTGAAGGGTCACATACTTTTCAGGCCTCCGGTTTACATTTTTGCGAACGGCTATTATAACCGGGGCACCTGATGCAGGAGGATTTGACTTCCCGAAACACATCAACCCTTGGCCCACGCATTTTGGTAGAAAAAAGTGTGGGGAGAAGTTTCACATGTGCCCACGATGGTGTGAAAGTGAGTCCCCTATAAATCTTTGGGAAACCATACATGGCCGTGATTTGTTTTCTTTCTTTTTTTTTTTTTTTTCCCTTTTTCTTTTAGGAGCCCATAGAGCAATATTTAAGCGGACCTTACAGCAGCTGCTGCCACTGCTAATCTTCAAATATCCGCCACGGGATGACTTGTCACGCAAAGTCGACTTAATAAACAGAATGTTAACATGACGATCTACATTATAATGAATGATCGTTAGACGTACACTTTCCGTCTCTAATTTTGCAGAATAGAACTGTCAATACGACGAGACCTATTTAATTCCAAGAAAGGAATATGTTCGAAACTTTAAAAAATAAATGTATTGATGTTAAATTGTTTTCATGAGTCACTAGATATGAAATTTTCCACCTTTCATAGTTTCCCCAAAAATAATCTTTTTAGATTTACAATTTAGAGAATGTACTTAAAGGACCAACGAGAGATTTTCCACATAACAGGTGTGCTAAAAGGTGAAGTATTGTTGCACTGATGTGGAGCTTTCTATCAAATATCCCCCTCTGAAGATTAGGCTGAGATTCTTTTCTCTTTACCAAAATGTGAATTCTAATTTCTATCGGATCACATGGAAATTCATCCTTTTTTATATGAAATATAAGCGGAGTGTAAAAATCATCATTTTGTTTCACTTTCAAGACTTTCTTTGCCAATAAAAGGTTAAACTCTTGATCTGGTTAATCCTATATGAAACCACTCCATATTAACAGAAAATCAATCGCTTAGAAATGCCTTGAAAACTTTATCCTTGCACCATTGAAGCAGTTACGTCATGTCACATTCACTTTCACTCATCGACTTGACGTGATAATTTATTTTTTTCTGTCACATTCGCTTTTGGTTAAATCGACTTGGCGTGATATTTATATAGCCATGTCAACATACACTTTTCAATAAGTTTACTTGCCATGATATTGATGTCGGCATGTAAACAATCACTTCACAAAGTCGACTTAGACGTGATAATTTATCTCGTCATTCCCACATCCACTTTTTACTACCGTCGAATTTTTGGGGCATGAATATTTATCTCACCATGTCAACACCTCTTTTTACTAAATTGATTTGGCGTGATAATTATCTTGCCATGTCATACCATCACTCGCGAATCTACTTGGCGTGTATTTTTTCCTTGCCATGTCGACATAATGTTGACAATGTGTTCAACATGGCAAGATTTTTTTCTCGCCATCATACAAGTCCGGACGGCATTTAAAAGCTTCCATACGTTGGCATGTAAACAATCACTTTTCACAAAGTCGACTCGACGTGATAATTTATCTCACCATGTCAACATCCTTTTTTACTAAATCGACATGGCGGTGATCATTTATATTGCCCATGTCAATCTCCATCACCACTAAGTCGACTTGGGCGGATAATTTACTGCCATTCAATATCCATCACTAGCTATTGACGTGGCGTGGTATTTCTCTTGCCATGTCGACTTTAATGTTTGACAACCGTGTCGACATGGCAGATATTTTTCCGTGAAGTTTTTTATCAAAAATATCACCATCTGAAGGATTAGGTGAAAATTCTTTCTTTTTACAAAAAATGTGAAATTCTAATTTCCTATAGGAGCAATTGTGAAATTTCACCTGTTTTATATTGAAATATACATGGCTCGAATTTAGTCACTGTCTGCGGCCAGTGAATTCCTGTTTGGCCAGTAAGAGTTTCACTGAGCTGGCCCGTTTGGCCAGTTGGAATTTTCAGAAAGATAGGTTTTTTAGTCTTGTAATAAATAAATTCCAGTTGTACCTTCCATCATGAATTATGCCTCAATGCTTTAGCCCTTTATTGATATTTTCATGTATTTTCCGCCTTTTCAATAGATCATCAGTCCAGTCATAATTCAGTGCTGACTCCCACTGGCTCAACTCAAACACAGACGGGGGTGTTAGTCCCTCTGTCAACCATAGCGGTTATTATGTGCATACTAGCGAGGGCCGGTAGGTCCCCGATGCCTATTTGCATTGAGTGCTGTTCACGAAAGTATGATCTCACCTTACGACATAATTTCATAGCAGCGCACACTATCCGCTGCTCGGCACGCCCTTTTAACTGGCATAATCAGTCAGAATGAGCAGTCCTTAACCAATTCAGTTGACCAGCCCCACATAGACGGATTATAAAAGACGTTCTATAATACTCTATCATAAGAGTGCAAAAGAAGCGAGTATGAAAAGAAACGGAACCAAGATTATCTCCAGCTTTCTCCCAAAGTGGACACTGAAGACTGAGAACTTAATTGTTTTTTAAAAACGAAAGAGTAAAAATTTATTTTGTCCGCATTTATTTATCAATTATAATTTTGTCCTGTGTACAAACTACAAATGTAGGTAACGGAAAAACTTTGAGTGTAAAGTAAATGCAAAAAATTAGAAAAATAACACAATACATAAGCTCCGATGAGGAGGGGTTGGGGCACTGATCTGAAATGGCGGTACGAATATATGTGTCGTCGTTCTAGGCTCCTAGGTTTGCCCTCCTTGCAGTTTAAATTAATACTCCTCTCTTTGCCAAAACTCGCAGAATTAGCTCCACGGGGGACTTTACCAGATCATCATCTCCAAAACCTCTAATTTTGACCTTAAATGTAGTTCCCAAGTCCATATATTGAAGAAAAAAAAAACAGTTCCGAAGACCAAATTTATTTAAAAATCAGTTTCAAGCCCCAAGTTTGGCGTTTTGCGCTGTACATCCCCCACCCACTAGGGCCAAATATAGGCGCCTATTGTCATTGCTGACATCAGGCCACATTAATCAAAATTTGGCGTAAAGCAGAATTCATGACCATAGCATGGTAAATGGTTGGGCCAGTGGAATTCATGAGCGGCCAGTAAGGTTCCTAGTTCACTGGCCCGACGGGCAGTAAAGAAAAAAAAATCCACCATGCAATATTAAGCATATAAAAATCATATTGTTTTCACTTTAAGAACATTTCTTTAGCCAAATAAAGGGTAGAAAATCTATTGAGTGTCGACTCTTATGACAGAAAAGATGTGCCTGAAATCTCTCTTTGCACCATTTGAAGGCAGTGACTCATGCAGCTTACACGAGGAAATATCTCTAACTTCGAGATAATGACTCGAATTTTGCCATATAACTCGCAATGTCGATAACGTAACTCGATAATTCTAAAATATCCCAAACGTCGAGAAAATATATTAGACTTCGAGATAAGACCCAAACATCGAAATAATTATCTTGAACTAAGATAAATAACTGACAAAAATAAAATTAAAGAAAAACCAAGAACTTTGAGAAAATACATCAAACTTTGCAATATATGTCAACTTCGAGACATAACTGATACTTCGAAATGATAACGCGATCTTTGAGAAAATAACTCAGAATTAGAGATAATAACGCGATATTCGAAAAATTATCGCAGTCCTATAAATATCTGAATTCAAGATAAATACCTCGAAACCTCATGAAAATATCTCGAAAAACTCTCAAAGTTGAGAAATATCCAAAACTTCGATAAAATACCTTCAAATTGATACTACAATTGAATTGATACTACATATTAAATAGTGGTGCTTATTGTTCTTGCCACTTGGCTTCAAATATCCATATAATTCCAATCTGTATTCATTGCTTCAGTGTAAAAAACAAAATTCGGAATAGCGACCTCTTTTTAAAATTCGGAATAACGAACCTGTATTTGGTTTCGGAATACCGACCCCTATTCAATATTCGGAATAATTGAACCTTTTTTGAATTCGAATTTGCGAACCCTTTTTAAAGATTTCGGATAGCGAACCCTTTTTAAGCTTCGGAATAGCGAACCTTAAGATTCGGAATAACTAACCCCTTTTAAGCTTCGAATTCGACCTTCGGATCAACGATCCTTCGAATAACGAACCTTCGGATATCGAGATTACCCCGATTTAGTTCCGGCCGGGAACGGGTGATCCTTGCATCGAATTCTATCATTTCCACGAACATCGTGTATTGCATATAGTCCTTATAGCCGTGTATAAACTCTGGTATATCCCACCACTGAAAATAGCCGTAACGGTAATAGGCCTATCGTTAAATTGGGAAATTTCAGTCTCTGATACAGCTGAAATAACAACCATACGCAATGCTCGTACTTTGTTGAATGTGTGCGATTTGTTATAAACAGGTAGTAGGATAGTAGGCAACGGCGAAATTTTAAATTGCTTGTCAGTTTTAGGGATTTTTTTAAACGCGCGAAACTCTTATATATAAATATATACACTCGAAATGTAAGGGTTTTTTACTAAAAATGTGGTCGGTGCTCACCTGGGGTCCGTTCCCCAACACGTACTTACGACACTGGTAGCCTGCCTTTATACTAAGTAATGCGTAACTTCACTACTAAGTTCATACTGCGTTCCCGAAACTCGTACGGAGCTACCTGACAACTAAAATTTACGACTGAGGTCTACGTCGATACTAGTTGTGACTTAGGACAAAATGTTTCACGCGTTCCCCAAATTGACACGTAAAGCAGTTTTGAACTAAGTCTGATCAAAAGTGACGCACAAAACTAAGTCTATTCGGGGGTAGACTTAACACACACGTAAGCTATTAAGCGGTGGTGGTCGTCATCTAGGAGGGAAAATGGGTCCCGAAATACAAATTTTAGATTATACAAACCAATGGATGGTTAGAAGACTACATACAGGCTTACACCACATTTGATATAGGCCTACTATACGAGCTATATGCGACATAATTATTACCATCTTGGTGATTATATTTTTGTATCAGAATGTTTCGAATTTTGAGGATGGATCAAGTTTTCAAATTGGATTTTATTATTTTCTTCTGTATCCAATATCAAAATAAGCTTTTATGTTACACGTGAGCACAATCACTTTTCGGACACATTGTATTATTATCGAAATCCTGTTTTCCAATGATCTTCTTCTTCATGGTCTCCACTTTACTTCATGATCTTCTTGTTCATGTTCTTCTTGTTCATGATCTTCTTCTTGTTCATGATCTTCTTCTTCTTAATGATCTTCTTCTTAGTGACCTTCTTCTTTATGATCTTCTTCTTCTTCATGATCGTCTTCTTCATGATCTTCTTCTTCATAATCTTCTTCATGATCTTCTTCTTCTAACCAATGGAGACATTAAATGCAATCAATTAACTGTAAAAGAACTTTGCAAGACGATCACTGCATGTATACAGAGTGTGTCAAAATGAACCCTATCCAAAAATAACAGCAAATTTTGGCTACTTAGTGAATACAAAGCTTTTTAGGGGTATATTGTGAAAGTATGAACCATTTGAAAAATGAGAGAAATCGAAAATTAGGCGGCCCAATGTTGAGAATTTCCCCCCAAACCTATGCAGATCTACTTTGTCCAAACGAAACGATGGAAATTTATGGCATAAAATAGCTGTGATATTATATATTGCATTTTAACAATCATAGTACAAAATGCCCATGCCTTTTGTTTTACCTTGGCTAGCTGTGATTATTTTAAGATGCAATAAAAATAAAAGTATTATAGTATGTTTGTCAACTCTATAAAAAAGAAAACCATTTAAAGATGCTTGTTCCGATTTATGTCTATTGTGTTCTCTACCCCTAATTAAGGTAATTTTGGTGGCCATTTTGGCGGCCATCTTGGATTTCAGACTAAATTTTAGGTGGCCCGTAAGCTCAACACACAGAATATAGGTTCAGAATCCAGCAAGAAAAGGTTTAAAAGGGAAATCTAAGAAGCAGTACACTCAAAAAAAATAATTCGCTGCATTTACTCAATAAATTTAAGTGTAACCGGGTTACACTTGATTTTATTGAGTAGTTACAATAAGTTATATTTTAAGTTAACAGTAATAAGTTTATTTAAGTTCGGGTAACTCAAATAATTGTAATGAGAATTACTCATAATAATAGAGTAGATATGTGCAATATTTTGGGGGAATTGTGCACTTGGTGATAAAAGCATGAAATTTGGCACATATCTAGGGCATGTCATAAGAAAGACTATAGGGGCATCGCAGATTTGTTCTCTGATTAAAATGGCGGCCATTTTTCAAAATGGCTGCCATTACTTGCTATTTATCCTCTAGATTTGAGATTGAGTTGATAAATACAGTGCTTTTAGGCATTCAAGCATGGCATTTGATGCACATTGGATGTTTTAAAGACTTTCGATCAAATGGCCATTGCAGGTTTATCCCATGGCAGTAATGACGGCCATTTTCCAAAATGGCCGCCATTAACAGCTATTTTACATATTTGCATGAAATAAATATGTGTAACGTCTTTTTTCATACAATCAATAAAGTGAAAACAAGTTTTTATTCGAGCATTTCAAATTGTTTGCATGACAACAGTGGTGGCCATTTTCAAGATGGCCGCCATTAATTACTCTTTTATAGTCTGTTGTAAACTGTACCTTTGGTTATAGAGTCACAAAGTCTTCACACACGGTGTGCCTTAAGAATAGGTTTTAATTAAAAAGACACTATTAGGTTATTCTGATATAACAGTGGTTTTCACTTACAACATAGCTACCACTGATATATGCATCGGTTTACTGTGTAGAGATAATGTTCATCATCCTTACTTCTTATGTTGAATGAAGAGGTATTTTGTAATACCCAAAATAAAACTCAACAAAGCAAACCATACGAGGGGTTGCCCAGACTTCATTAAAAGGCATGTTTTTTTTTTTTAACTGAATGTGATCCATGTTGATCCAACTTGAGGGCAACATTCTGGCTACAACCAGTTTTAAGCTACTTGTCAGAATATGGCATTTGGCAGAAGATTACTAGTCCATTACTGTACAAAAATAAAATAAACTAGAGCGCTTTGGGGTCTTGATGTATAAAAGCAAATACAATATATGTATATATCGCAAAATACAATACTTTGAAGGGTACCATCATAATTTTAAATCTTTTTTTAGTTTCATTTTAAAAACGCCAAGGGAATCTGAATTTCTTATATCCTGTGAAAGTATGTTCCATGTGACACTTCCTTTATATTGGAAGGCACCTTTTCCATAATTAGTGTTACATTGAGGAATAAAGAGATGGCCAGAAGAGCTGCTTCTAGTGCTTATTACATGAACGTTACTTAAATATTTAAATTGATCAGTGAGATAATTTGGGGTCATTTTGTTAACAATCTTATACATCATGCGCCCTGTTGCATACGTTATACGATCACGAATATCCATGAAATTAAGGGTATGGAGCATTTCTTTTATATGTGTCCTAAAAGGAGCATCCAAGATGATTCTCATTACCATATTTTGGAGCTTCTGAAGTTTAACATAATTTATCTCCCCACAGTTACTCCATACGACATGTCCATAATCGAAATGAGGTAGAACCGTCGTATTATAAATTGTAATTAACGATTGTTTAGGTACAAATGGTTTAGCCCTTCTCATTACCGAGATACTTTTAGACAATTTCTTACATATATACTCTATTTGATCTTTCCATTTCAAATTAGCACCAACAGTTGATAAGACCGAATAAAAAAATACGAATAAATTTATTCGTCATTTTCAGCACTGGTGGCTGCCATCATTGCAGGTAGACAGGAAATTTGGAGCATTAAAATATGGTGAGATATCACATCCAGGGAGGTGGGGAGAGATAAGAGTATTGTTTGGCAACAGTTGATCGTTGTATATTATATTGGCGAGTTGGGAATGTTTGTACTTTAAAGTGGGGGTAGTCATTAAGAGAGGTCAAATATGGCGAGTTACTCATTATTGGCAGAGTTACATATGGCAAAGTTTGGAATGTGGCATCTTATGTTGATGCATTGGGGATGGTTTGAAAACCCTACAAAATTTAAGGCCTTTTTGTAGAGTTTTAAATGTGGTGAGTATTGCAAGAGTTGTGTTTGGTAAACATTCTGGTTTGGTGTGTTACGAAGAAATAAAAAGGAGGTTTGTACTTGTCAAGTATAGAGAGGGTAGTTTAGAGGGGTAAATATAATTATCATATGGTGAGTTGTCACCTTCACAGTACAGAAAGTATTTTGATGTAACGTATCATTTCATATATTGAAAAGTAATGTTGGGAAGAAGCAAACAAAAAAATTATGATACTTTTTGGTAACTCGCCATATTTAAACTCTCCGAATAACCTGCCCTAATTAAAAAAGGTAAACATTAACACCAGTCATAACACACCACATCACACTTTTTCTTAATGTAACTCTTCTAATACTCTGAAGGTAACAACTCACCATATTTAACTCTCAAAATGACTCCCCACTTCAAGTACAAACATTTCCACTATCACTACAACATTACATCATAATTCTTCAAATGCGTTGCTTTTGAAGTGACAACTCACCGCATTTTAACTCTCCAAAAGATCTCCCTACTTTTAAGTACAAACATTCACAACATGACTTTCCGTCGATTGATTTTTATTTCCGTCGGGTAATATTTTCTATATTATGTTCTCATTACATAGAGCATATTTTAGAATCCTACATTGTGCAAATAAATTTGTCAGGGGACATAGTTCATAATTCTAAAAAAACATGTCCTATTCATTTGTATGTATAGTCTGGTAGCTAGCTGTAGCTATACAGGGTGTCTCAGAAAGAATTACACCCTAACTATAGGCGACCATAACTTCAAAAGTAAGTATCACATTTGAGAAATTTAAAAAAGAATCTTAAACCACAATTACTTTTTAACATTTTAATGTAAACATCATTCGATTCGGTTCAGTAGTTTTGAAGAAATAAGCGATTATGTAACACATGTCAATGGACACTTCCAAGTTTGCTCACAATAATGCATATTTGATGTTAACTACCGCTGATTACTCGTGTTATCTGTTCAAGCTGTCTTCTTTTCATTTCCTAAAGAAGCGGCCTTGTTTAATATTTTGTGAGTTCAATGCCATTTTGTTCGCTTTATTATAGTAATAAACAATTACCCTGACAATTATAACAAAAATCCAACAAGAAAAACAAAACATGGTAAATAACAAGAATGATCATCTTTATTAGAAAAAAAAACACCAATAAAATCTGTAGAAAATGTGAAATATGTTAGTTGAACTAGGGGGTGGCACTGCGTAGATTGAATTGAGAAGTTTAACCAATAGTTTAACAGGTGGATAAACTAAACAATAAGGTTATTCACAATAGTTTTTATTCAAATTAGACATATTATTCCAATAAGATGGTGGATTCAACATTTAAATAATAATGGCATGATTTGAGTGCAAATTCAAAATTCCCGGATATTAATCTATACTCGTGTTATATGAAGTACTGGCACAAGGCAAGATGGTTGGTCAACATATGTCGCCCATACAAAGGGCATTTGTAGTTTTCAGATATGCCGAAACTGGTTAAATTTTACTTTGTGTTTGTTGGCATGCTGGATATACAAATCTTGAAAGCATCAAAACGGAAAATCTACACGTCTGAATCAATTTTTAGCAAACAGAAAAGGTGAACATTTGGTGGTTGAAACCGTTCTTAGATTTTTATAATGCACAACCTAGCTGAATATCAAACTTTACTTCGTTTTCAATATTAATTTCAAAGCATAACTTTTCTAGAAAGCTGCCTGATGATATGCAATTTAAATTAAATGAAAACGGAATTTGCCTGGATTTGCGACAGCCATGGTATTAACATTAATTTGTCAAAAAGACTGAAGATGTCACTGACATTTCTTCATTTTTCTTCAACTTTTTGAGTGAAAAAAGAAAAGATGTAAATTTCTTTTGTAATGTATGTGCCATATTATGTTGAACCTGGTGCAAAATATAATTTATCATATTTTGTTTAAAAAAAATAAAATGAAAAAAAAAATAAACGAAGTATTGATTATTTCTCGCCTGTTCTGTCTGAATCACTTTATTACAAAACTTGGAAGGAAGTGTCCATTGACATACATAATCGCATATTTCTTCAAAACTAATGAACCGAATCGAGTGCTGTTTGCATTAAAATATTGAAAAATAATTGTGGTTTAAGATTCTTTTTAAATTTATCAAATGTGATACTCACTTTTGAAGTTATGGTCACCAACAGTTAGGGTGTAATTCTTTCTGAGACACCCTGTATCTATCATAACACTGACATCGTAGTAATGCCACATAACAATACAATGGGCTAAATCAGAGGTAAATTTTAGATACATATTTGAATATAAATTTTTGAGTAAATCACGAGTTGAAAAGAGCAACAATACTCCTCTTAAATTGACTTATGATTGGTAGCAATCCCATCGAAAGATTATGGAAGCATGTTGTTTTTGTATTTATACATATGAAAAATAATTGTTGATCATAATGTTTCAACATTCTTAGAAACATGTTGTACCAAATGCAAATAATACTGTTTGAGTAACTAAAATGTATGACAAGTATCATTCATACATGTATACAATATAAAAAGAAGTGGTCCAAGTATGGATCTTTGAGGTACACCACATTGAATAATTTCACTTTCAGATTTAATTGTGTATTATATGAGACAAATTGCTTCTGATTTGTAAGATAATTGTTAAACCACTTCTGAGAGATACCCCTAAATCCATAGTGATAAAGGTTTGCTAATATGTCGTGATCTATGGTGCCAAATGCTTTTGATTGATCCATAAAAATGCCTACAGTGGTCATACCTTCATCAATGGCCTTACTAACATCTATATTATTAAAGCATTATTAATAAAACCAATCACATGCATATAAGTGGAATGATTTTTGCAGAAGCCACACTGTTTCTTATACAAAATATCATTCTTTGATAAAAAAAAAAATCATAACTTCGATTATACACTATGCGTTCCAGATTCTTTGAAATACACAGGAGAACAGAAACTAGGGTTTTCTTTCTTATATATAGGGACAACCTTTGCTACTTTTAATTTGTCTGGAACAATTCCGTGAGATAAAGACATTGAATATAATAGATGGATAAGCAATTTCATCTGGTGACTATCTTTGCATGATGATATACCTTTTTTGTTGCTTTTGGACAGCATTTATCATAAAGATAATGAAATTTAGAAATTATACTTTCCTGTATGCTTTATTGGCGTAATCGCCAGAGCATTCGCTTTCCCAATTAACTTTCCTTAATTCAGATTTTAAACACTGTATGTTACATTTATTAAGTAATCATTGGGTTTGTCTCTTAAAGAGACATGAGGGGATTTCCAGAAAGAAGCGCCCCCAATTTTTGTCGAACCCCGTTTTTTTACATATTTTGAATGCTTACCAATACTAGGGGATCCATCAAGCCTAAAAGGCTCCAAATAAGGTTGAACCCTACTCAAGATACACTAAAAGATCTGAGAGGTGTTTTAGGTCAATTCGAGGGTGCTGAGTTCAAATCTGCTGCATGCAAAATTGATAAGTTGGTGGAAAGTGGTGAAATCCTTGTTTTAAAGGGACACTACCCGATTTTATGATAAACAGAGCTTTTTTAATACGATACAAGTATGCACTTCTTCAAGAAAATTTCAATGTCACATTAAAGGTCAGAATATTAAATTTGTTTGATTTTTTATTAAATGTATGAAAATCTCTACCGCTAAATGATTAAAGGGGCACTATCTGATTTAAGAGCTAGTGAATTAAAGCACCAACGTGGGTGAATATTATTTGCACCTTAAACCTTTACGCATGGAAGGTGACAACTTTGTAACAATGACAGCATCAGTACGAACAATAGTAGCACTAATAATTCTTTTCAGAAACTATAAGTTCTAATTTGACAAGTCAAATAAGTGCTTGACTCCAGTCTTTCAAGTGAGGGCAGCATTTTAGTTACACGCTCTTTTACCGTGATAACAAACAAGTCTTGATTTGCTATGAAAAATTTAAAGTCATGAAGTATCTGAAGTGACGGTTATGTGTCTCGGCCATCAGGTGAAAAGTAGGGGCCTTTCAGCTAAAATATGTACCAAAAATAAGGGGTCATTCAGTACACAGTCTGAATAAGAATGGGTGTCATTCAGTATGTAACTTTAAGAAGAGGGTCATTGAGGTAACAACCTGAAGTTCAAATAGGAAGTGCGTCTCTTCCAGAGTTCAAATTGCCATGAAATTATAAAATTGTTCAAAATGTGCGCGTAGCGTGTGCAAATTTTGAATTTGAATGTTAAAATTGTTTAAAAAGTGGATACTTTTATGGAAACTTGTGAAAAAAGGTGGATAGCAGTAAAGAAAATGGGGTTATCGAGTATCTGAAGATTTTAAAATGGGGGTTATTGGGTAAAAGGTAAGACAGCAGCACAAAAGGGGGTCATTGTGTACAAAAAAAAAAATAGAAAAAGAGGGCCTATCTTGAGTGCCCCACCGGGAAAAGGTGGAAACTGTAAAAATGTCTTTAATATAATACAGTGCCTCTGACTCTGGCACAAGACAGAAAACTGTTTTTAGCACAACTGCAGACTTGTCCATGGGTATTTCTTGATGAAATGATAAGTACACATAAATTGTTTTGGCAACCGGGCTTTTCAAAACTGAAATAATAACATGCAGTTGTGCTAAATACCAGTTTTCTGTCTTGTACAGCATTATGAAATCAACAAGATGAATCATGTTTAATTGGCAACGCCACTTGTTCATTCCCCGATCAGTCACAGACCTTGAAACGACGGCACAAGTTGTGACATGTCGCTGTCAAGACTGCTCGTCGATTGTTCGCCGAGTTGTAGACGCCAAGAAAGGTACAGTCGCATAGAAGACAATCCGCGACGCGACCCAACCTCTACCCGACTACACAAGACCACATTTTTTTTTCAAAATCGGCTGCAGTCTTGTTCAAAACTTACAAGACAAGAGATGCTCAATCGCCTAGCAGTAGGCGACAGCATCAGAAAATCAACAAGCATGGCACTTGTTCAGTTCCCAATGCAGTTGCAAACCTTAACATGACAGCACAAGTTGTGACATGTTGCTGTCACGACCTTCCCGATTCCAAAACCGCGATACTTTTAAAGGTGATCCTCATTGCTCGGACGGCATATATACCAATGGAAAGCTTATTTTATCGCGATTTTATATGTAACGGTGTCATATTTATGCTACTCACGATTTGGTTACAAGAGCCAAAATGAAAATCGTCTTTCAAGCAACACCACTTCAGCGAAAGTCAATATTATTGACTTGGGCGCTGTGAGGTGGTGACGTCACCGATTGTGTAATCGTCTATGCAAGTAAACAAAATCCCATTCACTTGTATCGCTCGCTTCTGCGCTTTCGAAGACTTACCATTGTTTTCTCTAAAATTTGCTCAACTAAATCAGAATTATGAGCAATACAGATACAGATAACTATCTGTTGAAGTATCTGGTACATTTGAAGGCTCTATCCCACAGAGGAGGCGGTTCAGTCGGCATTTTATACATACTGAATTCCTTGCTTCATAGTATTGCTGCAATTTGTTATGGTTAACAAATTGTCGCTAGTTACCACCATGTTACGCTCGATGAGCCAAGACTTTACCGGAAACCCAATAGCAAAGCCAACAGTGATTTATTAAAAAAAGGTTCAATAACCATACTTGAGTGACTGTTTCCCGGTCTGAGAAAAGTAGATTAAGATATTTTCTGTTACTCCCCCTGATAGCGCCTATACCTCATGCAATTCCATCGGTTAGCATAAGAGGGTGTAACGTAAATCAATGGAAGAGTCGTGTCTTTATATGCACGCGGTAGTTTTTGACCACCATCCATGCTCCAGGGGCAGGTCTCCCTCACTAACCTCAAAGGGCAGCTATTTATTTTTCATGCTCCAGGAGCATTAGTGGTGGTCAAAATTTCACACTTTCGTGTAAACACAGCAGGCCTCTGAGCTCTGCTCGCAACTCACGATTCATCGTAAGCGATGAGAATTCAAGCGATTTTTTCACATTTCTTGCACACTTATTAAGCCGGGAATTATCGCTATATTGGCGAAATTCAAAACAGGAGAAGAGGAGCGATTTGGGGTTCCTTTCCATTGGAAGATGCATTGCGCAACAAGACTTGTGCAATCGCCTACGTCACAGGAATTTGCCAAGGTCAGGGCACGTGTGGTCCGGTGGATTGAGCGCTCGTCCCGCAATCCAAAGGTCGTGGGTTCAAGTCCCACTGCGGCCAATGTGTTGTGTCCTTGAGTAAGGCACTTTACCTTAATTACTCCTCTCCACCCAGGTGTATAAATGGGTACCAGCATTATTCAATGCTGGGAAAGTAACAGACTCGCTGTGCGGGAGGAGTGGCAAACCCCCCACAGCAAAAATAATACGGAGGAGTCTGATGGGCACTCCGCGCACGAGCTTGCTCGGCACGAGACTTTACTTAATATGCCGTCCGAGCAATGAGGATCACCTTTAAGCCTGCAAGAAAAAAGTTTTGGCCGGTTTTTTTTCAAATTTGCCCGGAAATTTGCCACGTGCTTCCGACCACACAAGACTGCAGAAGACTGTACAGGACACTCCCAGACTTAGCCAGAACTACACCGGAAAAGGAAATTATCACGATTTAGGAAAAAAAAAAATGGTAATCGGGGCACCAGTTTGAGCAGTCGGGAAGCGTTTTTTTTAGCAAATAACGTACGGTAAGAATGCAAGGAGACTGTACAGCACAGTCCAAGACCTTGCCCACACCAAACTACATGAAAAAGAAAAATGACTCACGATTTTCGAGGAATAAATGCCAATCGCACCAGGTTTTGAGCAGTAGGAAGTGTAATTTCTAGGAAAAAATCGGTTGTGTGACTGAGCCGTAAGAAAAATGATGCTCCCGTGGACAAGTCTGTTTTGCTGACTTATTGTACAGAGGACCATATCTTGAGAAACCACTCAACCCAAAATGAACAATTTTCAGGCGGGAACCTTTTGAGATCCATATTTTATCCAGTGGTGTTACCAGACATTTTCATTTGGGGAGGAGCAGGCAGGGCAGGGGGCAAGAAAAGGGGGGGGGGAAGAAAGAGATTGGGGGGGGGGGCACCCATTCCCATGAAACTACTTACCGTTGCTTCATGGGGCAAGAATAAGGGAAAAATTTAAATACGGTTGCCCCCGTCCCGCTGGTTACGTCATGTTTGGATCATATCTTATACTGCCTTTGTTTTATTTCGAAAATGGATATT
Organism: Ophioderma brevispina; assembly: GCA_023653785.1. Taxonomy (NCBI): domain Eukaryota; kingdom Metazoa; phylum Echinodermata; class Ophiuroidea; order Amphilepidida; family Ophiodermatidae; genus Ophioderma; species Ophioderma brevispina. The sequence goes on from JAMKCH010001948.1 coordinate 19,258, forward strand.
ACTCTTAAGCATTTATAATAGTACTTAAAAACAATGACATTATTAGAGTTGTAGGTATGAATGAATGTTCTCTAAAAAGGCGGGAAAAAGAATAAGTTCGCTGAAAAATGTAAACACATTATTCCCCTGTTGTAAAAATAATTATGGTTAAAATTACAAAAAAACAGATTAATGAGCTGGGTGAAGTGAGTGAGTTTTTTCCGCGGGGAACCATTTTCGGGGGTGCATGGAAAGGCTGGGATGCGTCCCTTTTGAATGGGATATGAACCAAATTTGAATATTTTGTAAAAATGCCATTTTGCATGGGTTCTAAAATGAAATTGTGTGATGCCCTCGATTATACCCAACCCAGTTTAAAAAGCACTTAGATAAATACTCTAGACACTAAAACAAGTTTTCGGACAGTTTTCTTTCATTACTATTAACTTTGGGAAACAAGTAATGATAATACCTAAAGTATGATAAAAAACACATTATTTTTTCTTGGAAACGGATGATGAAAGCCTACGATCATTCTTTAGAAAAACTCCTCACATAAAAGGATCAATATTGGAGCAGAAAAAGTAAACAAATTCTTAACGCCATAACAACTCTAACTAGTGAATATTTGGATTTTTCAAATCCTAATTGTCAATAGAAGGCGGCCTTTAATTCTAAGAGCAGGTGTCTATTGAATCAAAACACCCTCATTGACATAAAACACCGTCTTAAAACCTTTAGTCAAATTAGGGATCTTGCACAAGGTTTCATAAAGCTATATTTAAAAAAAAATAAGGAAAAATCGGGTAGGTGGGTAAGCCCCTCCTTTTAAAAATCCACTTTCCCCCAATGAAATGTGCATGGTGCATTTTTGGAATCGGCACCCTCGAATTGTCCCAAACACTTAGTAAACTTCAGTCAAATAAGGGATATTGTGCATGGTTTGATAACGCTAAATTTAAAAATAAAGAAAAATGGCGGTGGTTTGGTTAATTCCCTTTTAAAAATCCACTTTAATTCAATGTGGTTGGATTTTGTAAGTGTATTTTTGAATCAGAACCCTTCAAATTGAATCATCAACACTTCTTATAACCTTTAGTCAAGTTTTTGATCTTGACATGGGTATAAGCTATATTAATAAATAATAAGGAAACTCGGGGTTGGTAATGGCCCCTTAAAATCCACTTCCCACCAACTGACAATTTTGCATGTGCATTATGCGGAATCAGCACCCTCAATTGTCCAAAAACACTTCTAAACCTTTAGTGTATCTGAGGAGGGGTCCCTCAAATATGCCACCCATGGATCCCCTACTTGTGGCAAATATGTCATTATTTTTGGAAAAAAATTGTTTTCCTGAAAATTGATAATAAACCAATATTTCAGTTGCTCAAAATATTAAAGATCCCTTCCTATAGCCTGATGAGCATGACTCGGGTGCTTTTACATTCACTTCTGTTGTTAACTTGAACGAACCCGAAGTCATGCCAAGATTGTAATTTTTTCACATCGCATGAACCCAACCTCCTGTCAACAAGCACACACCCTTGCAACTTTGTAGCTTTTTGTAGACCACAGTAGTTGTATCTTTAAAAGAGAAGAGCTATTTGTGGCTACAGTAAATTAGTAAATAGTCTAGAAAGTACCCTGTGCGCTTTGTTTAGCCATTGGGCAGGAGATAGCGCATTGCCACTTTTTTTTCGGTAGCTCTTTGTAGCTTACAGTAAATCAGTCTAGATACAACTTTTTTACAGATATCTTCTTTACTGCCAGCTGCAAAAAACCATTTTGTGGGCTACAGTAAATAACTAACTGAAATGGCTATATTTTGTGGCTTTATATGGCCTGAAGTATGCAGTAACACCTATATGTATATAAAAACCGAAATTTAGGAGGTGTTAGGGTTAAGGGTTCCCAATTTATAAATACCCAAATCACTCCAAAATGGTCTGAATTACCCGACTGTGATCATTTTTATCTTGACATATTATACATACTGTTGGACCTTGTATTTTCACTGACTCACACTAAATGATTAAAAAATTAGTGATGTTCTGCAGTATGCTATCGTACGTTTTCGTCTAAAGTCAAAATCTGGTATCGATGGGGTTCAGGGGTCAATCAAGATGGAAAGGATCAGTGGTGAACAATGCTTTGCTGATCAACAAAAAATTAGTCTCTTGACATGCTTGATGAGGACCGACCTTTATCGGGCGCAAATGTTTGGATACACCCATCGAAATGTGTGTCTTCAGCTTTGCTCCAGTAACAAACCCTCGACACACAAGGACAGGACATTAGGATTGCACGTAGCCCGAGAACTCCGTCCTTAACAAGACTTGATAACAGTGCTGACATTATTGGTGCGTCTTGTTAAGGACCGAGCTGGCGTACATCATTTTGTGGAGGCGACAGGATCAAAAGTGTATGCAAACATTATGTAACCAGCACTTTAAGCTACTTGCCATTCACAACAGAAATTAGTATGTGAAATACAGTTTTGTCACTACATGCATCCTTATTCATAATAAAATTCTACCTATACGTTTACAAGATCATCGGAGTGCTAAGTTACGGTGGTAGTTTGGAGGGCGATCTTCAATGGGTGTATTGTGAAATCTCAATTTGGAAGAAATTTACGAGCAACACATAAAAGTGTTGTAAATTAATTCGTATTTACAAGTTAACAATCCATGATACTTAAATCATATAACAATTCACTGTGTGTATTTCGTTGGCACAGATATGTGAATGATTTGTTTCATGTATAAGAGATTGCCAACAAGATGAATTATGGGAACTAAAGACGGGACTATTCATTGTAGGGGTGTTTGTTGCAGATCGCAACTAGGCACCAAATCACCTTTAACTATAATTTTCCAACGTTTAATAATTGAATCACAGTCAATTCATTGCTGACTTGGAATGAATGCAAAAAACGTCGGAGAAACAAAGAATTTGTAAAACATATTACCAAACCATCTTATGGCGCTCTAACACTTCCGTAGTAACAGAACGAGTGAACAAAATGCTGATTTTGAACTACCTTCATATCCACGAAATGGAATAATCCGCGTATGATAAAAAACTTTTCATACGGACGTTTATTGACATTTCAGATGGACGACATGACAAAGATTAAACCTGTATTCCCAAACACGGGATTTATTTTGAGGTTACAAATGAGGCCAGTGAATTAGGTAAGTTATCGATACGACCGGATTCATAACATATAACGAACCCCATCGCTGTATAATTCAACAAACAGCTATTTTTCCATTTAACACGTGAGGGTGTTTGTTGTGTTGTGGTTGTCAGGAGGAATAGAGGTGCATCACTTAACCTGGACACAATGGCAACTAATGCATACTACTGCAATAGCAATCTCATTAATTTACATGTGCTCAGTTTCCTATACAGCTCTGTACAAAATCGCCTTCAAGTTTGTTGTAGCATGATTCGGTAAGACACTAGATTGCACAGCAGCATGTTTTGTTGACATCACTTTACGGTTTCTTTCATTTGACAGGAGTAGCACTACTGAAATACAAAGACTGTTAATTACGGCACAATATTATATAACCAAGATTAGACCAATGAATGAGAGATGGTCACTCATCCACGCAATTTCACACCTTATGAATAACTTTATCAACAACCCTCAACAATGGGCCTGATTGGCAGTGCAGAGCTTGTATATTAGGTATCAGCTCGGATAGGTCTCATGATACCCAGCGGGCATGAGTCGTTAGAGCGACGTCGAACGATGTTGGCACGTCGAAAACAGGTCGACGTTGTTTGAAAATTTACGTCGAAATGCAAATTGAATCGACGTTGTAAGAACGTCAATTCGATTTGCATTTTCGACATAAATAGTGTTGTAAATTTAATAAATGTCGACGTCTTTTCAACGTTCCAGCGTTCGATTGCCCACTGGGTAATTACAATGCAAAAAAACCCACTTTTTCCTTGATTTGATGAAATTAGCAAGTGTAGTTCAGTATTATGTGACAATTTGGCTTAGTAGTCACAACTAAAAGTTTCACGCATATGGGCTATTTTTGAGGCAATGACAGCATGATAACAAACAATTTATGGGCCATGTGGACAGTTGCTGTTGTGCTGTAAATACACTGTCTTCCATGGGTGACGTAGGTAGGAACCCATGGATTGACCATGTTGATTACAGAATGTAAACAACCATTATGGGCCATGTGGACATGGGCGTTGTGCTTTCAATACACTCGTCTTCCATGGGTGACATAGGAACCCATGGATTTTGATCCAGTGGATAACGTTATTGTTGAAACCATGAATGGAATAGGAAACTGCATACTTATTGTCATGAAGTAATTACCATTACCTTTTAATGGAAGCCAGCTTAAAATACATCGATAATCTTGGTGCAAAGCGGCATGCGTCAAAAGTCGGACCCGTACCCCACACATGGTGATGATTTCAGTCACAACCAGATACATGGAAAGACGACCAAAAATGTTAAATTTAATGGACCACAAACACGTCTGATTTTGACATCCAAGGTGCAAAAGGAAAACTAGCATACTCAAGAAAACGTCCGTAGCTAATTTTTAGATCAAAGCATCGTAAGTACGTCACAAGCGGCAATTTTAAGTTGTGAGAACCACGTTTAAACAACACTGTTTTAAACTGATTCGTCGAAACTACGAGAATCTTGTTGTAACCTCAGGTCGAGGAGATACGATAATGTCCATGCAAAATAACGTCAGACCTGGGTAGGGATATTAGACCCATATTTTCCAGTATTTCAAAGTCTGTTTGATTTCCATATTGATAAAACGAACAAGAAATATTGTAAGAAAAAACTAAAGAAATCCATTGAACAGATCAAAAGTTACGATTTTTAAATATTTTCATAATTCCATAGACCACAAACTACCACAAATTTGATTGGGGTATATTGTCGTAATGCTTAGTAGTTAGATAAATATAACTCTACCAAATTAGAGTAGTAACTCAATCATATACCACAAAATACCGCAGTTAATAGAAAACAGGCAACAACAGGCGCCAAAGGCCACATGTAACAGAGCCGGCGAGAGAATTCGGGCCCAGGGGAACCTTGGAGTTATAGGCTTCATGGAGCGGGGTGGGTGGCGGGATGGGTGCGGGAATGGCTACGAAAAAGTGGGGACTTGGGACGCTTCCTTCCCAGGAAAGTGGCCAGTTGGAGGGAAACTTGGGCCATTTGGGAGGGGAAATTTTTATACATAAGCGTATAGTGGGAGAATGTGACGAAATGCGACATATTCCCGAAAAATTTACATTTTTTAAAACCACCTGGGTGCGGGATGTACGGGGATGTACCACCACTTTATGACAATGATAAGATCACATAACCACAACTACCACAAACTAGTGTTAATTCTGTAACTCTTCATATACCAAAATATACTTGGTGGTATTTGTGAGGTAGAGCCTGGAGGGCCTATAAGGGACTCCAGAAAGTTCCTAATGTGCAAAAAAAAAGAGAAAAATGGGGAAAATGGAGGAAAATGTGGAAATCTCGGAGCAAATATACCAAACCGGACCTGGATTTAAAGGTTTCAAGCAGACCTTCTTATACTATCATCATTGAATGAGGATCCAAATTTGGGGAAAATAGGATGTCGAAATCACCGGAATTTAACTGAAACGTCCGGAGACCCACAAAAGGCTACTTTTATGATGCCATTGACTCAGGTTTGCGTGGATTTCTACAGTTTTAACACAACTGTTGGGTGAAACTTATGGATTCCCAATCATTACCAAAATTAAGCAGCTATGTAAATAAGCCTTTGCTTTTAACATGACCAGATTGAAAATCGAATGCTTACTGTGGTTTTTGTTTCCATTTCTTAACTAAAACCCTTTTTCACACATTGATTGCATGGTATTTAAGGGGAACCAAATTGACTCTTGGGACATTCCTCACTGAGGGTACAATATTGGAAATACACTTCCGGTTCATTTAAAGGAGATCATCACGCTCGTCTTTGCTTTATGGATTATCGCTCGCTTGGATGATGGGAGCGGCCATGTTGCCAACAACAATAAGCGGTGGCGATGAATGTTAGAATTTTAGCGGATTAATCGATATAACGGTTGTCTCACCAATGTTACTGTATTCGAAGTTTTTTAAAAAGCGGGATTAAATGTTCAACCGAAACACTATTCCAGCACATTTAGAGTCCCTCATGCCACAATGCTATCAATCATTGAAATTCCCACGTAAATCAATTGAACCTTCAGTGCGTACCTATTTTGCTATCTGCCCATCTGAACGGTGATATGGGACTGGGACAGGTGGACTTCATTGGCTCTGCTAGTTATTGGGATATACTGTGTTTAAAATCTGATCAGAAAGAAAATGCGGCCTATCGTTATTGTATTGAGGTTCATCTGTGAAGTAGTTATTTCTTTATTGGAATAAATCACCACTTGCAGATGTGCGTCGATTAAAAAGGCATACAAACATATTCGGATTTGTTCGTAGATACTCAAAAGTAAATTACTTTGTTTGACACTCCATCATGGGACAAACTGTAGACATGACGTAGCAATGGACGCGAGATGGCCGAATCGTCACTATGCCGTGAGATTTACTGGTAACCAGGATGCGCCATCAGTTCCTGATTTCATTTTTTGTCTGCTAACTTTAGCAATTAATTTATGGTAAATCTCAATGTTGAGAATAGTTGTGTCAAAATATGATCATATAAATAACTAAAACATTAGCGGGTTAGTCCCTTTAAGCAGTTCCATGGGAGGCGGGTGTCACAGGATACCATAAATAATGAATTCCTCCAGATTTAGGTCCCCCGCTTGTCATCTGTTTTTAAACTTTGCAGAAATAAACTGCAAAATACCCATTTTTTGTTTAATTAGACACTTGTAAACTTTGTTTATGTAATAAAATAAGCGGTAGTAGTGATTCAACATGCTTTGGATGTAATCATGAAAATATGACAGTAAATAATGAATGAAATCAGAGCTCGTCCCCTTTTAACAACTCCAACAGGACTAAGAATCAACTCCATTGGACTAATGCTGAATTCAGGCTTGCCAATTTCATTAAAAATGAGGAAAAGTGATTTGTTCATTGTAAATATGATTCTGCCCATCATACCCATTTGGCGAGTGTTGAATTGATAACTGCCATATTCTTTATCTCTACGTCAAAAAAACCAGGATTAGAATTTTGGTGATCGAACCTGAGAATCGATTCCCAAAGATTCTCCTGAAACAAAATTGTGAGAATCCAAGGACTTATATTGTCAAAAACCTTGTTTTGTAGTTTAAACCAAAATGGAACTAAGTCAGATTCTCATAAATCACCAGTCCCGTCCAATCATCAAAATACACGTTATTGCCAGGACCAGAACCATGATTGACAACACCCAATCATGCAATTGGTCATCCCAATTCGGAAAGAATTAGTGCCACCGGCCCCTAGGTCTGCTGAGCATAACCTTTTGTCTTTCTTAACTTTTAACATTTGGACATTATCGTAATCAGCTAACGTAAAGGTTAAGCCGCTGTACATGGACTTGGTATCAACATAAGCAAATGCCAATTTAAAGTCATTCTGACAGCGTAAAGATTTTTCAAACTTGCCTCAACAGGATCTTACAATACTACAGAACAAGAATCCACACGTTGTTTTGTTGACCAACAAACGAACGTGGGTTCGTGTGGCGACCTTTGACCCGCCAAACTCCGAAAGTGGCAACCACTCACTCATGACAGTTTTAGGAGTAATAAATATAGTTGAAAAATTCATCCAATTAGTAATTGTTTTCGCCATTTGGATGAAAAAAATGTGTGGCATTCTTGTTCTGTAGTATTGTAAGATGCTAACAGAGTCTGTTGAGTAATGTTAGAAAATCTTGACGATTTTGTCAGATGACTTTAAATTTGGCACTTTGCTTATTGTTGATACCAAGTCCATGTACAGCGGCATAACCTTTACGTTAGCTGATATACGATAATGTCAAATGTTAAAAGATGAATTGAAGACAAAAAGGTGATGCTCAGCAGAACTAGTAATACACTATATTCTGGCTCAATTTCTTGGACAGTACGCCCGCTTCCCCGCCAAAAAGGCGAACCATCGGTTACAAAATCGACGCCGCAATACGCACAACGAGCAACGCGCGTTTGTTTATGACATGTCCAAGAATTAGACCAGTCTCAGAGTATAGCCTTAGCACTCTGATTACTATAGTAGCCGTTAATTAATTGTTGACTAAGCTACGCAGTACCCGGATGTACGACTTGTACATGGGCGTATCGGGAGTCTATTGTAATCGTTGTGTTTACAGCAGTGCGACCTTCATACGCACAAACATGCACTATCATGATGCAGCAAATTGTTAAAATTATACTCTTCGTCAGTAATTCTGAAACAAAATTCTGGCTACGCGCCGGGGCTCGTAAACCGGAAGTGTGTGACGAACACTTGACAACAGGAATCCAATATGCAATTCAACAGACAACCGCGTTAGCTTGACAAGTCATAGCCCAGGGCGCCGTATGGAGTGTCCAGTTAGAGTAACCTCGAACTAGACGAGCGTGTGTCATTTCAGAAATTATGACGGGGATTATAGTTCAAACAACTAATACTCAGTCATAGTATAGTAATACCATGATAGTTGATACTGGTTATAATTTACAGTGGATAAATCATTAGCCTAAAGTGTACAGTGTGAGACTGTGTCAGACTGAGACTGTCTGAACATGAAGACTTAACTTAGACACTACAGTGATTTGAAAAATATTTGAAATTTGCCAGGAATAGCTTCAAAGTGAAGGATTCCGTCTGTAGAATTCTCATAAGTTACCTTTTTCAACTGAAAGAATTGACAGAAAAGGAAGAAAACGGCAGTGTTCCAAGATTACGAATCCCCATTCAATTAGTAAGTGTCCGAACGGACAGTTATGACTTAAATTTCCGATTCTGTCATTAGGTTTCTTCTTGGTCCTATCATTTGCAGGCATTTAGGATCCCTGTATTGTTACATACATGCAAAAATCTGATTTTTGATGATTTTTTCGATCTTCTGATTTAGCAAATCACTGATAGTGTCTTATTTAATGCTACTGCCAATAGTGCCATGACTGCTGTGTGTTGATGGTGGTCCTAAATCTAGACTAAGCTACTTGCTTATGTCTGGATAAATACTTACCTTTCAGATCACGCAAAGCCTCTGCACCTACAATCTTTACATGTACAAAAAAACCCGGAAGAATCGTGACCTACAGAATGTAAGCTTCAAAATTTTGTAAACATTTGTCACTGATCAGTCTGATGAGCGAATATCATGGGAATTTTCCTGTAGTAGGACGGTGCGATATTGAGTATAAGCAGCTATTGTTTGTACTTCAGTTTAAGACATATGCCAGTCATTTACTACGTGGGTTGAACACAAATAGCTGTGTATGCGAAATAATAAGGGCTGAGCCAAGACTGACGGAGTTAGCCTCATCGCGACGTTTAATGCAAATAAAAATATGCGCACAGACCACAAGACGGGAGCTGAGATTTGTTAATTATCTGGTACTTTAACATAAATAAATAAATAAATAAATAAATAAATAATTAATAAATCAAAGAACTAAATAAATAAATAAATAAAATAAATTAAATGAATAATGAATGAATGCGTGAAATGAACTGAATGAAATCCATCCAAATTAAATTCAACTCAAGCAACAACTCAATCAATAAACTCAATTCAATCAACTCAATCCATAATCTCTTCCATCCATCCATCCAGCCGGGCCATCCAGGAGCCAAATACTAATTCTAAAAACAAATAATAAAAAACGCCCTGTACGTAGGCATACTGCTCTGTTGAGATTAAAGAAGCTTTCGCTAGATTTTTTTGTTCCAAGCACTTTTTCACTTGTGTGTTTCTTTGTAAGGTGGTAGATTGAGGAAAAAAAATATGTGCTCATTTTTTTTTTTCAAGGACCATTTTAGCCCGCTGAATCCAAGATGGCCGCCATGAGGTGAAAAAAAAAAAAAAAACACATTTTTGTGACCAATTTTTCTCAATTGAACGTAGTTAGAATATGAGTGACTTCTATTTTGCTAAAAACAGCAGATATTAGGTTTATACAATCGGCATGCCATTCATCATTCAAATAATGGATATATTTATGTTTGCGCGCTATTTGTAATTCAAAAAGGCGGCCACCTAACATTACAGCGTATGCAAGATCAGGAAGAACGTTAACTCGCAAATAAATTAATTAAATCATTAAAATTAATTAAAATTATCATTCATCAAGTTTTCCGGCCTAGTTCACTCAGACCAAGAGCAGGAGCACAACATTTACTAGAGTTGCCGCTCAATTTGGACTTGGGTAAACGACACAACGAGAATATCCCATCTTTCAAAAGGGACCTAAGCTGTCGGTTCCCAATGTATAGAGACGTCAAACCCTTGTACTCTGTATATGTACAGTCAGGTTTCAAAAAGAGAGTAGGGGGGGGTAACTCTTGGACTGTCTCAAGTAATCCTGGTCAAAACAATTTTGTGTTATCATCGACCAATGCCACAGAATAGGTATCAAAAGTGTTGGAAAAAAAATCCAACAATGAGTAAAAATAAATGAAATTAGGGGAGGGGCACGGTTGTTAAAACAAATGTCAAAATTCTCGAACATGTTAACCCTAAAAGGCCGGGCTTTTTGGGAAACCCATCTCACCGCCGGGGATGGGGAGGGACGGATTCCGCCCCCAAGTATCTCGGAAAGGGATTGATGAACTATCATTATTTGTGGTACCAATGGATAGCTAGACACCGGCTCCTGAGTCCATTGATACCAAAAAAATACAAACATACCTTGTATGACTTCACAGTGACGTAAAAAACATTGACGTCAACCAAAAATGCGAAAAATCTAAAAAAAATCGCAAAAATTCACGGTTTTTTTTTTCGCCATTTTTTTCAAGCAAAAGTTGGTTTTTTGGCCATGAGTGTGTCAAAGTATGCACACAATGCTCTTACTACAAAATAAAATCAAATAAATAAGAAAAAACAGTTGGGTAACTGGTATCCTTTAGCACAAAAAACGGATTGCTGCTGTTCTGTGTAATTTCAAGGGGGAAATAAGCTTTTCTTCGCACGCAGTGAGCGATACGGCAAGCAGCTCAAACGTAGGTCCGATTTGTTAAATGGTCTTAAATCGAGCGCAAGGCTTCAAAGAAAAGAGTCATGCAGTTTCGGCGTTGAAAAAAAATAACGAACAGGTGAGATACGACAAAAAATGAGAGGGGGGCGGCTTCCGCCCCCCCCCCCCCCCCCCCCCCGGCCTTTTAGGGTTAAAGAGCCAGTTCATACCAAAAAAATGCATCGCGGTACGAAATAAAGTTAAATTCCATTTTAACTGGATTTGGGGGCAGTGAGTTGAGATATGAGTTGCGGTAGATATTTATACATCGGCAATGCAATGACGGTTGCAGAGAGGGTATAAACTTAGTTGTTTTGAAACTCATCTAGTCATGATATACAATGGTGACATATAGTTTTGACCTGAACGGGAAGGACTTGCATCTATAGCAACACTTTTTTTTTTTTCAAGCTGGGCAATTTTTACAAGAGCGGGGTGGTAAATATCTCTAATTGCTTTTTGTCCATAACTCTGATGTATGTCACATAAAAGCATTGAAAGATAAACTTTCTGCTGCTTGTCAAAATTTGTTTTCCTAACATTATGTTTGAAAGGTATTCCATGTTATTTCTAACCTTAAAGGTTAGCCCCAGGTCGTACAAACTATTTCCTTTTTAATCCATAAAATGGTTGGTATTGATTTAGTACAATAAGTAGTAGTATAGTAGTTAAATCTTTTATTTAATCAGGGTTACTCGTTCATTTACAAAAACTGTTCTCCCATTAGACCCTGTACTATACATAAATTACAAAAGCCATGCCAAAATACAAAATTACATTTGAATAGTAATTACAAAATCACATAGAGGACAAATATAACAGAACGCACTCTAGAACTGAGATTTGAAAGTAATTTATTTTCATAGAAAATCAAATTGCACCTACATCGGTCGGGAGGCTGTTCCAAGTTGTACTCCCTCTAAAAATAAGTGCCTGTACGGACATTACCTAGTGTTAGAAGATTGACTACGGGTACTCTTGGAATGAACATCAGAAATATCATACACTGAATAAAGATAATGGGGCATAATTTTAAGAGCATTTGAACAACAAAAGGAAGCTGATTTTGCCATCTTTGTCAAGTTTATCCCAGTTTGAAGTAGTCATCAAGTCATTCATTGAGGTTGCTAATTCAGCAGATAAAGACACTAGCAGCTTGTTTTGCAGACTGTGAAGCGAGTTAGAATATTCAATTGCAGTTAGACCAAACTGGACAGCAATAGTCAAAATGTGGACAAACTAAAGCATTGGCTAACATTAAGGAGTTTGAAGGAAGATAAACTTACACCTCGACTAATAACACCAATGCGTTTTGAAAATTGATGAACCGGGTGGCCTCAAAAAAAGGAAACCCTCAAAGCGCCCTCTGTTTCACGAAATGAAAAGAGTAAACATACACATTAACACTCGTCTAACCGAAGGGGGGGTGGTTACCACCCCCTTCAGGTTTTTTCCCCGCGTGCTAAAACCCACCCTTTTTGGTGCCAAATTATTTACGAATTGTCAATATTGACATGTGCCGCTCCTTTTCATCCAAAAACAACATCCTCCGGGAGTATATGTAAGATACAGGGTGATCCCAAAGTGATGGATATGGGGGGTGGTGGTACCCACCCCCCTCCCGTGGAAGAGATACCAACATGCCTAACGCAACACAGGAACATCACAGACACTTGAGTTTTGGTAACCAATAGCTATCTATGGTCCTCCTCTTTCCATGAACCAAAATGAGTACCACATGCCTAGCTTACGTCACACTGAACGTCATAAAGTTCGCATGTCAGCAAAACTGCCATTTGCCATAGACACACACAGTGAAAAATTATTTTTCGCTAAAACGGTTAGGAAAATCAATTTTCATATGCGGTTTTTGACTCTCTTGATGGGAAAGACTAGTTTTATATAATAACAACCGCATTTTAAGATCTTATAATAAGGTTTTTGATCGCTAACATTGCAAATATCATTTTTCCATTCCCCAAACCCTATATTCATTATTTGCGTACTTTTTCCTCAACATATTACGTCATGTGACGTCATAATGGGTGATGTTAGTACTTTTTTGGTACCAAGGAAAGAGAAACTCTAACCTATCCTTTGGTAACAATTTACGGAATCGGGTGTTCAGTAGAATCACAGGGGGGGTGTTAACCACCCCCCCCCCCCCCCTTCGGAGAGGTTTGTTAAAAAACTGGCTCAGGTAGACGAGGTTAATACAACATCCTAAACGTGCATTTCCTTAAGGTTTCCGACACCGAAAAATCTTCAAAGGACCATATTGACCGAGTTAATGGCCGTATTGAAAATTTGCTCACCCAACTTTTTCATTTTATCTCCACGGATTTGTTTCTCCTGAGCCTGTCTTAAGATAAGTACAACCTTTTCCAGGCACGTCGTATGGTTTCGTTTGTTTTTTGCGACAAAGATCAGTTCTGATATGAAAGATTAGTTTAAATTATTAGGAATTCCAAGATCTTGATCCTTCCCTCTTTCTGTGCTGCTCTGCACCCCCCCCCGCCCCCATTTGGCTTGCCTCTAAGACCATGAAGACGAGTGCAGGCTTGCGCTCTCTTATTCCATTTCAATAATCGACTTCTAAATCTCTTGTCCGTCGGATTGCTGCAAATGCAGCGTTTATTCCTATTGCGAAGTTCGGCAATTTGCTGGTTTTTGGTCTCCTGTACATACCTCTTTAATGTTTCCCCCTAGGCAAAGTCGAGCGGAGTCAAAGCGGGGAATCCTTCGCAACAGAAAACCGGTGCCTTTGCAAGCTCCGACGGGGGACAAGAATGTTTAGAAGTCGGATTACTGGGAAATGGAAAGAGAACGCAGCCTGCATCCGTCTTAGAAGCCTGCCAACTCCATCCGCCCAAGCGGGGGGGTGGGGGCCAGAGCAGCACCGTAATGAAGAATGAGCAAAATATGGATTTCTAATATGTTGTGAAACTTTAAATATCAGAAACGTGACCTTGTGGTCGCAAAAACAAAAGTAACCCATAAACAAAGAATGAGCTTGGATAATGTGGGTATTTTCTTAAAGACTACTGAAACAGTACCATTCCGTGGATAAAATGAAAAAGTGGTCCAAATTTTCAATCGGCCATAACTTTGTCAATATGTGACCTTTTGGAAAGATTTTTTCGGTGTCGGAAACCTTTTCATATGTGTATTAATTTGTATGGTTTACTCCTTTCTTTTCGTGAAATAGAGTGCGCTTTGAGGGTTTCCTTTTTTTGAGACACCCGGTATATAATCAACATGCTCACACCAAGATAAAAGTGGGTCAAAGACAACACCTAAGTACTTAAATTTGTCAACTGACTCTTTCTATATCTGCATTATCATACATCAGATTAATATCACTAAATTTATTAACAACATTTTTTGTTCCAAAGATCATGAATTTGGTTTTCTTTATGTTCAAAGTCAGTTGGTTGTTTTCAAACCACTGTGCAATCTTAGACAAATTATCATTCATATCCAACTGAAGAGTCGTGGGATCTGATGCAGTAAAGAGTAATGTAGTGTCATCAGCATACATAACGCACTTACAACTGATACTATCAGGAAGAGAATTTACATAAATAATAAATAATAATGGCCCTAAAATTGACCCCTGTGGAATTCCAATATCAATATTTTTAATATCAGATAAAGTAGAATTGATACACAACGCTTGTGTTCTACCACAAAGATATGAAGAAAACCAATGCAAAGAATTGCCAGTGATATACCATAACTTCGAAGTTTACGAAGTAGAAGATTATTATTGACAGTATCAAAGGCTTTTTTGAGGTCAATGAATAGTGCACCGGTAGCTTTGCCTTGATTCATGTTGTTTAAAATATGATCAGAAACATCAAGAAGAGTTGTTGTAGAATGATGTTTTCTAAAACCAGACTGGCATGAATTTAAGAGACCATTAAGAGTTAAATAATTGTACAGTTGATTATGAACTATGAACACTACGTTCAATAATTTTGGAAATAATTGGAAGCACAGATATTGGCCTATAATTATTAACATCACTCTTGTCACCATCCTTGAAGATTGGAGTGACTTTGGCCTGTTTCCATGCAGATGGAAATGTTGATGTGAGAAGAGAGAGATTACCAATAAATGCCAATGAGTTACAAACAATTGGAGCAGCAAGTTTCAAAAGTTTAATATTTAAATTATCAAGGCCAGTAGACTTATTATTATTCATTTTACCTATTTCATTCAATACAAATTCAGGAGTAACATAATCAAATTCAAAATGAGAAGTGGTAGTTTTTATCAAGAGTTAAATTGTTATCATGATTATTAAACTTACTAGCAAGATTTTTGCCAATTGAAGTGAAAAATCATTAAATTGATCAGCTGTTTCTTTATCATTATTTGTAAGTCCATTGTTAGATTTAACTGACTGAGTAGAAGAATTATTACTGGGAATGAACTTTTTAATGGTATCCCATAACTGTTTAGAGTTATTAACATTATCATTGATAGCGTTATCACAGTATGTCTTTTTCAAATACTTATTCATGTTATTTACTTTGTTCCTTAAAGTTTTGGCTGACTTCCAGTCATCAGGATCATTAGTGTTGTGAGCCTTTATAGTAGTAGTCCCTTTCCTTAGTTAATTTGATGAAATCTTTATTAATCCATTCAGGAAGTTGAGAACCTTTAACTAGTTTATCTGTAATAGGTGCGTGAATATCACACACATTGTTAAATAAATCATGCCAAACACTAAGTGCATCATTTGAATCTGAGTCAATTCGTCCCAAAACCAACTCGTCCCGGCGTACCAATTCGTCCAAGTACCAATTCGTCCAGGCACCAATTCGTCCCAATTCGCCCAAGCACCAATTCGTCCACGATTAGTATATTACGTGATGCAAATATAGTGTGACGGTCCAGATTTAGTTTGTGATACCCAGGAAAATTATATACCAAGTCCGATGATTTGAGAGTGGGTCAAAGAAATGGCTGAATGGATTTTACGCCTGGATTTCATCAATTAATTTTCCACATCCGTGATGTTTCAGTCGTGTTACAATACGGGCAGATTACACATTATGTAAAATCTACTGTTTTTGCTTCTTTTCAATGGATTGCAATACGTCAGTTGTTTAACGGAGGCTATTATATATAAGCCATACTAGCAGAACATATATAACAAATCTAGTCAATTTACTCTGATTGCTAAATATAAGAGATACATAAAAAGTAAGAAACCTAAAAGAAAAACTAATGCATTTGCAGGGGCAAAGTTTGTACGGAGAAATATTAATTGGCATAATTGTACGCAAATCAATACCAACATTTTATGGATTAAAAGCTAGTTTGTCCCAACCTGTGGGCTACACGACTTTAAGGTTAAACTAAAGAAAATACCTTCCAACCATAATTGTGTAGAACAAATTTTTTGTGACAACAGCCGAATTTTACTCTTTCAATTGCTTTTATTGACATAAATCCGAAGTTTGGGACAAACAATTTAGAGATATTAAACCCCCGCTTTGTAAAATTGCGCTTGAAAAAAAGTTTTGCTATAATGCACGTCCATTCCCGTTCAGGTTCAAAAACTATATGTCTTATTGGTCACACATTGTATATCACAATGACTAATGATTTCAAATCACTAAATTTGTGTAACACCTCTCTGCCCGTAACATTGCATTAACCGATGTATAAATATTCTACCGCAAACTTATCTCAACTCACGTCAAATCCAGTACATGAATTAACTTAGTCGGTACATCTGCGATGCATTTTTTTTGGTATGAACTGAATCTTAAACATGTTCGAATTTTGACTTGTGTTTTTAATAAAAAACCGTGCCCCATCCCTAATTTTATTTAGTGTTTATCATTGTTGGATTTTTTCTACACTTTTGATACATTATTCTGTGGTCAATTTGGTAGATGATAACACAAAATTGTTTTACCAGGTTATTGATACAGTCAGAGTTACCACCCGACTCTTTGAAAACTGCTGTAATGATACAGTAAAAGGGGTTGACTCCTCTAAATGGACCGACACTTAGGCCCTTTTAAGATGGATAATTCTCGTTTTTTTCGTTTACCCAAGTTCAAATGAGCGGAACTCTAGTAATTGGTTGTGCTCCTCTCTGGTCGGATTGACTGGGCCCTGAAAAACTTGATGAATGGATCAGTTGTGAATTATTTATTGCGATTTTTAAGTTCTACTGATCTTGCATACGCTTTAATGTTAGTGGGCCGCCATTTTGAATTACAAAATCGTCGGGCAAACATAAATAATATCTATTTGATGATGATGGCTCCTAGTTGTAGACAACATAATATTGCTGGTTTTTAGCAAAATAGAATCACCGTCATATTCATAACTACAGTTCATTGAGAAAAATTGTCAACAATTGTTTTTTCGCCTCATGGCGGCCATCTTGGGTTTCAGGGCAAAATGGTCTTGAAAAAATGGCAACATATTTTTTCCCATCTACTAACACCCTTACAAAGAAACAAAATCAAGTGAAAAATTCTTTTAAAGCTTCCTTATCACCTAAGGCAGTAGGCATAGCCGTTAGCACGCTTTGCTCAATACTTCCCCTTCTACTTATGCTCTGCAGATTTGGTAAAACATCACCCCGGAAGCTAACCCCTCCCCCCTCCCCCTATACATGTTGAAGCACTAAATATACATAGAAGGTGATGTAACATGCAGTTAACTACCGCGTTTGGCCCATTTTAACCTTTCACTATGGCTCTGCATATAGACTATCAATACAATCGTGCTGGGGGAAATTCCGGAGGCTCAATGCTATTTTCCCCCAGTAAATAACTCATAACTCATTACAAAAACCAGGAACAAAAGTACTTCGTAGTCTCCAAAAATTGATGGGTGTGGGGGTTGGAGCGCAATGTATAATTCCATAATATTTCATTCCATGTCATTAGCATACCAAAAAATATGTTTTGTGTTTCCCCAACATTGAATTCGGGGGGGCTCAATGTATATTTATACCCCAGTAAAATAATTCAGTAAACGTCATAGCAGAATGGTTTTCATAGTATAAATTGAATTAGTTTATTTATTTATTTATTTTCCATTTATTTATTTATTCCAGTTAATATATTGCTCATTAAGCTCATGAAACATACACACTTTTACAAGGGTGGGTTATAGATCTGTAAAATTTAAAATAGCGATTTACTTTATTCCTTTCATCAAATGAGCAACTGTTCATAATATCTTAGTAGATAGCACTAGAGGCTGTGATTTTCAATACCCATAATATACCCAAAATTATGGTACAACTTTATAATGATATAGGATATATATTTAATTTTAATGGTCAAAAATATGTTTGGTGATACTCTCCCACATTATAGGCGGGGTGGTGGGGGCTCAAAGTATATTAACCCCAGTAAAAATAATTGTCAGTAACGTCATAGCTGATGGGCTTGTCAATTTTAATAGAATAGACGATTTTACGGTACTTTTTAGATGTCACATACCAATAAAAATTGAGGTTTGGGGCGCCGTTCCAACGAACTTCAGCATTTTGAATCAGTTTTGCATAATTAGTTACATCATCAATACATACAAAGAGTTCTTAAAAAACGCAATTCGCAAGGGCCATTGTCGCGTACAAGGGACAGAACAAGAAAA
>JAMKCH010001949.1:0-95106 GCA_023653785.1 Ophioderma brevispina
GTACTATGCTTTAACTGACCTGAAAATCTTTACTCCAACAGCGCGGCGGTACTCTCCCGGTGTGGGCACTATCCACACCTTTAATCAATCCATTTTATTGTTGAAAATCTACTTCCATCAGCAGAAGAATTAGCCATCTCGCAAGGTAAATAAAAACAAACGCGTCCTTGACATGATCGATGCAAAATTGACATGACCGGAATTCATGTGCACACGCTACCTACTTCCGTGGTACGTAATCCTTGGCCGTCACACGGCATTATGTCGTGTTATTCGACGAACATGGCGGGCCACCATAATGAATACCAAGACGGGTTTACCTAGTGGGTTCGTGTGCGCATGCGACTTAATACTGTCTTGTTACCAGGGTGCACAGACATAAACTGCATTAGGAATGCGTTCTGTTTAAAATTCAATGAAAGTTAAGGGGGATTGATCCAAAGTGTTGGAAGTATTTGGACACCGAAGTTTTGAGAGAGCGTAGATTATTGAGAAGTGTTGTTTTTATTGGTTTCCCAGCATGTGTATAGTAATATAGGACGGAAGATTCTCAAAACATAATTTAATAATGGTATAAATTGGACTCAAACTTTTTGAAGGAGACATGAAAAACGAAAACCTAACCAAACTGGAACACATACATACACATTATGGACACGTGCACTATCACAAAATCCCCCTCTGCTTTTCAAGGCAAGGGGATAAACAAATTGCTGCCTATTGCAGTCCCACCAGCAATAGGCAGCAATGCCTCTCATGAGGGGAAGACGTCCCACCAGCAACTCGCAGCAGTTGGTTTTCGGCCATCTCCTAAGAGGAAAGCATCCCAGCAATGGCTTTTTTGTTCACCTTACATCCAGGTTTGCCCAAAATGACCTTGACATATATGCCAAATTTGGAAGGTCCAACAGATGCTCGACATTTGGGGAGAACCAGAAAGTAATTTGGGAAAATAGTGCACGGTGGGAAACAACATGGCATCTTGGTAAGTCAAAAGTCAGAGACGTCCCATCGGCAACTTGCAGCAGTTGGTTTTGGTGGTCTCCTGTGGGGAAAGCTTCCTATAGTGGCAATGCACAGCAACAGCTACAGAATTACCATGGCCAACATTGTTTTTTATGCATGTTAAATTCTTGGTAGCATTTGGATGTATGAGATGTGCAAACATTTACACAGCACAAATATTTTCCTTTTACATTACATTTATAATTTTCCCCAGTAATTTCTACTTAGACTGTGGCAGAGAAATAGGGCTTGGATTACACAGGAGCAGGAAGCTATCTAGTCACACTACTGCCTTGCATACAATACATGGGAATACACTGGTTTCTTCCTCTAGTGATGAAACATAAACACTGAGCAAATGCTCGGACCATGGTCAGGAAAATATGATCCCTTCCAAAGTGTGAAAAGCAATATGTATGTGGATAGTGCATAACAGTAGAAGCCACTTAATTGGGGGAAGACAGGAGCACCAAAAATTCACCAAAAGTGGCTTTGGTTTATTGTAGCCTGTAGGACTACCCTATGCACTCATTAACCCTAAAGTAAAAACAATTGGACTGTACCACTTTCCTCTGGGGTAGGATAAATTGTTTAAGTGAAAGGGTGGGGAGGTTCGTGCAACCTTCAAAATTTTGTTTTTGCTCCAATTAAAACATTCTTATAGATGAGGTGACATGTGACGTCAACGCCGGGCAACGAACAAAGCACTGACCGGCAATATGTGTTGAGCCCCTGTAGGGCTTGTGCTTTTTAAAATTTGCACTCATCGGTGTAGAAAGGCTATTGAATGCCTGCAACTGTAGGTGCTATTCTTTGGCACCTCTAACATGTCAGTAGACATGTCAGTAGACCAGAGGCTAACTTGTGTTTGTAAAACACTTTGTCCCACCTCATCTATAGATAAACAAGAAACTTACTATGTAAGGGGTCAGAATAGCTCATGTATAATCCCATATAAAAGCAAAAACACACTGCGAAATCCTGTTTGCATGACTTTTGGCCGAAAATTGGCTTATTTATAAATATCAAAAAATTGGGTAATAAAGAGACCATAGCTACACACTGATAACAAATTTACCACCATGACCATTCGATTTGTTGTTAGCAAACCCCCCACCCCCCCCCCATACGAATATGTAATAGATTATGCTGCTTGGATGTATTAGTATCGCTTGATACTAACTGCATTTCAATGCATTTTTCAATAATTATGTTATATTCCCCCATCCCAAATGATACTTTACCAGCACTTCACACCAGGGGTGTCCTTTTGATCCCATCACCACAATTGTAACAAAACCTACACTGACAGACACCACACAACATTGTACTCTATGTGCTTTTAATAATAATAATGGCATCTGTGCATGTTCCAATTAGTGGTATACATATCAACCAGCTACCTGATTCAACTCAATAGATTCCTAAAATTGATTATACAAATACATCGTACTTAGCAAAATATGTTGTGCATGGCTTTTTTTGGCATTAATGTTTTTTTCACAAACATCAATCTGCTTGTGCATGTATGATATATGCCATTCTCAAGTGTAATACAACAATGATGTAGGACTAGTTTGTTCATTAATCATGACTTAATAAAATGTATACCAAAATACCTATCCACCACAATCATCATAACATGTTATGGCAGAATTTGTGTTGAGACCATACCTGCACACTTGTAATACCATGTAATAACTGCCAATTAAAAAGTTCCTCATCCCCTCCCGACTCCCCCCTCCTTTGTGTTTGTGGGGGGGGGGGACTTATTTTTTCTCTTTTGTTAATCTTGTAGCAGTTCTGGGACTTTTCTAGAATTTTATTAACCTTGCCGTCAACAGTATAATTTACATACTGATTAAGCAGCACAACTACTGTGCTAATTTCCACAATTTACAAAAGTAGGACATAAGCGCTGTTAAAAGTCGCTGTCACATTCTTTTTTTTGAAATAGGCCATCTCACATCACCGCGCGAAGTTGCTGCCCTGTAACAGCGCAGAAAACTATGTCTTTCCTTTTACGCGTTGTTGTCATGGTTCGTCATGGCCGGATGCTGGCGTAGTAATTGACGCTAAAAAGAATTATGAACGAAGTGTGAATATTGCTGTGGCTGCCTTAACACGGAGAGGGTCAAAAGCTTGAAAATACCATTCACCAAGGGAGCCACACAAAAACATGGGCTATTTAAAGGGGCATTACTGGGGATTTAAACCATAAAAATGTTTCATCATCTTGATTAAATGGCCTTCACTCCAATACACCCCTCTTTTAAGTTTGCACCAATATTTCAACCTTTTATGTATGTGCGACTCAAAACAGATTTGTTGCAATTCCCCACAGAGTAACGGTGAAAATATTGGTCAACCAAAAATGGGGCACATTTTTCGCTAATAACATCTGACACATTCCCCTTGAAAATAGTTCTAACTTCTTTTTAATTCACTCAAACAAAAATTACTTGGCATAACTATTGACCTCCATCCTTGCCACTACTATTTTATTGGGAACATCGCAATATTACATCAAAATATCATACATTTTTTTCCTTCAATACTCTGGAAAAATTTGTGAAAACAATCATTATAATCGGATTCTTTAATTCTGGGACACGGCGTACGCACAGAGAGCTTGATACAAGCGTTCATGCATTCAACTTACGCATGACTACGCCCTACATTCAACGCGATATATTGCCGTTGTCAAGGGCATTGGAACATACGCTTCCGAGGTAAGGATACGCACATACGCGGTGTTTTGGTCGTTCGTGTCCCAGAATTAATGAATACGATTATAGTAATTTAGTATTAGATGTGCTTCAGGCCTGCCAGCCAGCCTGCATGTACTTCTCTAATAAGCTGGTTTTACACTTCGCTGGGTTCTCCGTATTGTACACGGGAACCATGAATACAAACAAAAATTCAGAAGGTAGGGCTATGACAATCCTGCACACAGTAATGGCATTGCACTTTAGTTACTCAATGTATGCTATATTTATTTCCTGATAGCATTACACCAAGAGCATTACACCGAGGATTTGTTTAACTAGATAATGTGCCATTAACAATTAAAACATGTTGTTTGGCACAACTGTTGTTTTGCTATGAGCACTCTCTCAAAATCGATGAGACAAAATACTAGTTATAAGATGCAGACACAGGACTTATTTGATCAAACTGATTTGAGATACCGTATTGTTCCTAATAAACGCCCCGGGGGCGGTGCATTTTTCAAAAGTGGGGGCGTTTATTACAGTCAAAATGGAAAGTCAAAAATCCCCGCAAAAAACACCTTACCCAGTTTATAAACGGGTGTTCAGTGCGCGCGCCTGAGGATTTCAACCCAAGGCTATTATAATCAACATGTGGGTCCAAGTTTTGATGTGCCGTGAAGCAGAAAGCATTGATGACAACAGCGATTATGATATGGATTACGACAGTCCCGGCCATTAAACCATGTGATTTAAGTAAGCTTAACTCATTTTCTTGAATTGTTTTATTCAAAAATCGTAGGGGGCGTTTATTAGAGCAGGGGCGTTTATTAGGAACAACACGGTATCACTTTCTGTAAACTATACATATGGCCATTTAATTTTCATGATCACCTCTAAAAGGCACGTCCAGCAATGTTCAAACATACTGAATTGAATCTGTTCCATTAGCCCTAACGCCACCAAACACCAAAAACCCCAATGCACTGATGAGTGAGAAAAATGCACTGTAAGTCCCGGATGCAGCAATGACGTCATCAAACGAGGACACATGTATATGGGCATGAAATCACTGGTCAGGCTAGTGACATTGCCATAGCGTGATATTCCCGGTGACAGGAGTGGGGCCCCAAGGGCCCCTGGTTCGAAACCAACCAGAGTTTCTGACTTTTCTCTTTCCCCTTATTCCTTCACTCCCTCCTGGGAAATAGGCTAGAAACAGATGGGGCATAAGGGTTAATTTTAAAACAATTTTGATAAAATGACCGCAGAAATTAATACACATTATTTTGACTATTAGACTGCTGCTACATGTAACTGGTAGCAGTGACATTACTGCCCCCATTTACTGCACACCTGTCATGCCTTTTGACAGATGTTGAAAGGTACATGTACATGGTCATTAACTGATATTGCTTTTGCTTTCTATAGACATATTTAAAGATATTGATCTGACGGGTGCAAGCTACAAGTAGCATTCAGAGTGGAAAATGACATTCATGATCAAAGAAAATGAGTTGGATGCCTCTACATATTGTTTTCGAGTTACAGACCAAATGAGGTGCTAAATTCTTATGTTTTTCATTGTTTTGTAAAGGCAAGGAATTCATCACATCTATGGAACCAGATGTCCAACTAATTGAATCAAAATGTAGCATTTTGAATTGGAAAGTAGCTAAAATTAGAAACTCAAAATTGAATGCTGCCAACATGACTAATTTCCCTTGATCATGATGAAATTGAATTATGTCTATTCCAACCATCCCAATTGTTTTCGTAAATTGATTGTTCTATGGGTTATTGTCAGTTATGTTTGAACATTTGTTTTTTTTGTTGCTGGACATACTCCTTTAAGTTTACAACAGATTCACTTAAGACATGTCTTAGGTGAATCTGTATATGGGTTGGACTTTCAAAATACAATGAATATTAGATGAGATAGACGATAGACACCTTATAAATGTTCCTGTTGGGTTGGGGGGGGGGGACTGCTTAAAACAAGTTTCTTGCAGTTCTTGATTTTAATTTGACAGATTTAGACATTACAACTACTTTAAACTGCCACCTTGTTATATGCTTAATACACAAGTTGACATGTTATGCCAACTATGGCTATGCATGAGTGGCTAAGAGTTTCAACTTGGTCTACAACAGGGCAGGACTTTACAAAATACACACTGACTCATGTCACTCATATCAGTCAATAATAATGACCGCATTGATCTGTTGATTATCTAACTAAAGATAAGATTTTTTTAATCACTTATTAGAAAAGAAACCTATCAAAGATTTTTTTCTAATGATTCATATAGAGACAAGTGTTGTAGATCACCTGATACTTAAAGGGGTTTTTGAGGGTTAATAACAGATTATTATAATATTTGACAAACAGTGTTTACCATTTAAAGTTAGGATTGCATACATATCTTTGGAAAATTTCTGACACCAATGCGTGTATTTTATAATAGGCTAATAAAAATTGAATCAAATACTCTGATTAAATGCTTTTTTGTTGTCAGGACAGCCGCGATTGATGGTCTTCAGACCGATAGACGCCCCCCAATTCAGCAAGTCAACTCTTAACTCGCCTATTTTTATTTAAATGTTTATTTTAAAAGAAACTATTGAAAAATTAAAAAATTTAATTTACAAATAATTACCTCTCATGTCCCTGACGACAACAAACCACCATTGAGTTACTTCAATGCTGGTAATGCCGGTGGGACTCAGAAAAAACTATTTCACTTTTCAACATTGAAGCAATTGCCAGATAGTTTCCGCTCAGGAGATCAAAAATTTCAGATTGCTGCAAAACTGCCGGTTGGACGTTTCCTCTCAGATCGAAAATTTGATTGCGGGAAACTGCATAAGATGTTTGCCTCAGACGGCACATTGCTGTGAATTCCCTAGGAGATCGAAAATTTCTGATTGCTGCGAACTGCCCGAGTCAGACGTTCTCCCATCAGAAGGCGCAATTGCTGTGGAACAGCCAGTTGGACGTTAATGTTTTTCCACAAATTTGTCCGCTGGAGGGGGTTAATCAATTGTTAAGTATAGTGCTGGAAAGACCACTCCACATTTAGAAATTTCAGTACATGTTTACCAATTGAACAAAAAAACAACTTATTTTCAGTATTAACCCTAAACGCGGCCGAGATGCAAGAGGCACAACGAAAAACGTTGTACCGACGTCGGAAAAGTTTCTCGTTGCATCTCGGGCCGTCAACAACTATTTTGGTCGCGCAATGACTATCATTGCATCTGGGCCGGTAATGACCGGTAAACTGACGCGATGTTCCTCGTTGCATTTGGGCCGTCTTACGGAAAAATGACGCGATGGCATCGTTTGCATTTGGGCCGTCTTACGGGGAAATGACGCGAGTTCCTCGTTGCATTTGGACCGCATTCACGGGAAATGATGGATGCTTTCACTGCATTTTGGACTGTTTGCCCGCAGAAGGCGCAATTGCTTTCATCAGGCGGGTGACACTGGGTTGGACACTGTGACAAAATGCCCATAGACAATTTCGCATTTCAATGGTGATAGCGCCACCCATTTCGATAAGACATTTTTTTAATTATGCATAAACGCATTCATGACGTAAACCGGCGCATGACGGGTACATAATGCGCCACGGCACGAACTATGACGTAGAGTAATAGCGCCGCGCACGACTGGCGAACGCCTCTACAAATTTCATGCCCAGATAAGTGTTGCAGTACGGCATCATTATTTATGTATTTCTTATTTACCATCTGGTTTTTATTGCATTCGCACGCGATGGTCCTCGTTGCATCTGGGACGTCTTGCCGGGGAAATGGCGCTGGATTGTTTTTCGTGCATTCTGAGCCTCTTTCGGGGAAAATGACGCGATTGTTTTTCGTTGCAGCTGGGCCGTCTTCCGGGAAAAATGACGCGGATGTGTTTTGTGCTCTGAGGCCGTTATTGACTTTACGCTACTTATCCTGTGCCGGGAAAAAAAAGAAAGAAAAGAAAACGGCGGATGCAATGAACGCAAAACTTTGGTCTCGTTGGCATCGGGCCGTTATTAAAATAAAAAATAGATGGCCCTTAAGTTGAATTTGGGCCGTCGGTCGGCTAAACGACCCGGTCCGGGTTAGGTTAATATTAGTTTAATAGAGGGGCGAGTGTCCGCCGCGAGCGGTCTAAGGCCGATGAAACGCCGGACGGACCAGAGTTATAAGACCCCAACCGATTCGAGCGCCTGGTTCGCGCCCCGCAAAGAGTCGGGTTTCTGGTCATACTCAAATAGTTCCTATAAGGTCGGAAATTACATAATCACCAAAGCAGGTTTGTGATTATGGAATTTTCCCTCGCTCCCCCAATCGATGTTAAATGTGGCAAGTGTATGCAATTGGGGTGTCCGGGGGGGCGCCTCATGGTGGAGAGTCATTGTAAAGCTGTTGGTCCCGTGTATCAGGGGGTTGTCATTCATGAACACGTAAAAAGTTGCAGCCCTTACGAAAAGAGTAGGGGACCATACCGGGTCTGTTACCTGCATTCATCAATCTCTAGTGTGGGGTTGGGTGTATTCCCGTAGGGATTTTCATGTAAAATGATTTATTGCTGTGGGGTTTCAATAGGGCCTAAACTGTTAGAAAATAAACATTTTGGAGCATGTGAGACATACAAACAATTATCCCAAGTTTCACAAATCGGAGCAGTGGGGAAATTTTAACCCCAGGTTGACGAACTGGTTAATGTACATTAAAACACAAATTTGACTCGATTTGAAATTTTCCCTGTAGTAACGTTTCTCCCTTGCGGAAGGGGGAAACAGTCCAAATTTGAACCCCATCATTTTCTGACTGTCTGGTCCCTATTGAATGAAAAAACAGCAAGAACATCAACTTAGCACCAAATCCTACGGAAACTGTTTCAGTGACATACCAACCCACACTATCTAGGGTACCAGGGTCCCTTCAACCCGCACTAGGCCAGAGTGGTGGAAGGGTAGGCCGAACTCCAGCATGGAAACAGGTTGAGGCTTTCGTCCAGCAGTGGACAGATATATAGGCTGATGATGATTAGTTTAATTTATAGTAAATTTCACGAAAAGATTGCCATCAGTAAACGAGTGCATCCTTGATATGCAGTAATCCATCAATTGGGATGGTAGGGAAGCATAGTGTGGAGGCATAGGTCATGAAGGGTCATTACAGGTCAATTGACATATAAGCCCTGGGTCTGGGCCAGTGGTATCTTGAGCAAGTTTGGTGGCATATATAAACTCAACTTGAAGGAATGTTTTGATCTGTTGGGGTCAAAGGTCAAGTAGGTACATTGGAGGTCAAAAGGGCATATGGGTCTTAAGAGGGCATTCTGTGCATTACCATAGAGTTCCGGACCGGTGGTTTCTTTAATATAGTATTTTACTAGGCAAAGGTTCACTTGGATTGGGCAATCCACCTGTGTTTGCGATCCCTGGATTGAATGACCATCGGGTTTGCGGTTCATTTAACCGTGATTGACCCCTGATGTCCTTGTCATGAGCTTTTTAAAATTTTAATCAACAATCGCCCCGCCCACCAAGATTCACGGATACATCAAAGTTACCCCCATTTGACCTCCTTTGAACCTGAATGACCCCGGCGATGACCTTGTTGTGACCTAAAGATTTTTGGCATAAAGTTTCATGTTCCATTTACACCAACACCATGTTTACCCCATTGTTACCTTTGATTCTTTGGGAAATGACCCCTTAATTACCCACTAGCTGAGATACCGCTAGGATGAGTCTACTAGGAAGATTTGACTAATAGCGTCCAGGTGCTCATATCCATACGTTCAACAGGGTATGAAAGCACGGCCAAGTTACTCAATAATGCGCCCCCTACATACCTTTGACCCCAAATAACCCTTGATCAAAACGTGACACCAAAACTCGTACGGCGAAACTCTATCCAAAACCATTACCAAAACTCATATCCATTGCGTCAAAGCACGGCAAAGTTACCTGATAACGACCCCATGGATGACCTTTGATCCCAAATGCAGCCCCCAGAAAACGTGACCACAAAACTCGACGGATTGAAACTACCACCACATCAAAACTCATTATCCTGATACGTAAAAGCACGGCCAAGCTACCCAAAAAAACGATGTCAGCCTGAATGGACCCTTTGACACCCAAATAACCCCTCGAAAACGGGATTCACAAAATTGTATGGCAAAACTCTACCATGAATACCAAAACTCATTCCCATATATCAAAGCTAGACACGGGAGAAGACCCCGGGATGACCTTGGACACCAAAATGACCATGGCCCTCGAAAACATGACCACAAGAACTCGTACGGCCGAAAAAAACTACCACCATAACAAAAAACTCTATCCATATATCAAGCACGGCCAAGTTACCCGATGATAACGACCCCCCTAGCTGACCTTTTGACCCCAAAATGGACCCCTGAAAAATGGGACCACCAAAACTCGTACGGTGTGAACCTTACCACCACCATCAAAACTCATATCCATACGTAAAAAGCAAGGCCAAGCTAAGCTACCCCAAAAAACGATCTTGAATGACCTTGACCCCAAAATGATCCATCGAAAACGGTTGATCACCAAAAATTGTATGGCAAAACGTACTACCAACCATTAACCAAAAACTCATATCCATATATCAAAGGCGGATAATGCGACCCTGTGATGGGACCTTTGCCACCACAATGACCCCTTGCCCTCAAATCACGGCCAAGTTATCCAAATAACGACCCTGAATGACCTTTCCAGAGCTCCTGCCAACATTGAGATTTTGGAATCAGGGAGATTTGATCTTGGGAAATCAGGGAATTGATCATTGGGAATCAGGGGGAGTATTTGACGTGGTCAGGGAGATTTTTTTTTTTTTGAAATTTAGTGAGATACCTAGGTCCTCAAGAGGTATACAGCCAATGGATACTGTCTTAAGACATATTGGAAAGCTGTCCAAAGTTATTTACGCGCACCAGTCTGTCAGTCCATTGCATTTTTTAAAAGAATGACATGATAAGGTTGAAGTAAAAAGTCAACTTGACAGGTCGTAACTTAAACGGAGCCATCTACGAAACAATGTGAACTGCATCATGAGATAGAGCTCTTTAAAATAAAAGCTTTCCCGAAAAAAATTGACAGGGCTCCGCCGTTCTGAACAGCCCCCATTTAAGGAACTGTCAGCAGGGACTAATTCCCATATGTGAGATTTGAAAAAAATATTGAAATGAAAATGTTGAAAGTAAAAGTCAACTTTAAAGGTAAGACGTGAAAACGGAGCCATCGACAAAAATGTGCACTGCATCCATGAGATAGATCCTCATTAAAATAAAGCGTCCCGAAAAAAATGTGTGACAGGGCTCGACGTCTGATCACCCCCCTTTTTAGGGAACTGTCAGTGGGAAAAACGTCCACAACCAGGACTACAAATAATTATAACCTAACACTTTTCGCATTTTAAAAAATAGCCAATGTGGAGCCAATATTCAAAAAAAGGCAAACAGCAAATACACAACAGGTTCATTATCTTGTAGGCCTATCCCTTTGCACCAATGGAGTTAATTTGTTAAACACTTTAAGGACACAGCATATACTAAGTAGGCAAATTTGGGTCTTATCTTCGTACTTTTGCCGATATTCTTTGAGTCTTGGTTGCAAAATACCAGAGTTATTAACATAACTTAAAGGGATTCTTGATCATCATTGGTATACATCTTTCAAGTAAACCATTTCACTAATTGACATATTAGGTGTGTTCAGACGGTTGCCTACTTTCAGAATAGTTAAGCGTTACACAAAGAAAAATTCCATTTAATCCTCATTAGCGCCTCTTAAAACGCCGCAAGTCCACATGGGAATCTAACAACGATACCCTTCCAAGTTACCAGCGAGCGGCCTTCATTCTGTAATTGGTAAAAATAGCGGAAGAAAGTAAGTAGCGCGCCGCTCGTGCTGACCTGACGGTAATTGCTTCAACCCCGGGAAATCTCAACCCATTACACAAGGCCAAATGGTGGAATTCTCAGCAGAGGAGGTGTGTTTTTTAAAAGCGATATTTTGGATATGGTTTTCGTTATTTACCCGGAGCCGCAGGAATGACAACTTGATGGATTTGCAGTAACGCTGTGTTGTATCTATGCCTAAATCATTCCCCTACACCAATCAGTGAGAGACAAAGAGATCCTAGCCCAAAACATGACATCCAAAAACAAAGCTATATTAAAGTGGTTCCTCAACACAGAGCCAATACGTTGCAGTGTTCCGGTTTACGGGCACATGTGATTCGACTTGCTCTGTGATTAATTCACGGATACTCACTAATACCAATCATATAAAGTTCTATCTCGCACAAATAACAACGATAGTACTATTTAGATTGGAATACCGTCGAACTTAATTCTCTTCAATAAAAAAAGTGTTGGATTTCTTTTGTCAACAACTGTCAAATTTCTTGGCACCTACGCCGGTACGGGTTATAGCCAACATGGGGGGACACGAGGCTGTCTGTCAACGGTCACTTGATCGCGCGGGAAAAGAGGAATCCCTCTTTTGAGCTGTCTCAACCTCAATTTTATCTTGTCCATGGTGGCGTTCCTTCCAGAGTCCTTGATTAACGCTTGTATCTCTCTCTCGGAACAGTTTGGGTTCCGTGTTCGCTTGTTTTCGGGGCTGTACTACTAAATGGTGATGCATTATCAAAATAAATTGGAAAAAAAAAACGGTAAACTGTAGGGACCTACTAAGACAAGATCAGCATCGCTGTCAAAAGTTGATGAAGACACACGAACTAAATTGGCGTTAGCAGTGGCGTTACGGCATAAGTTGACCGGATTGTCGTTACGAGGTTACGATGAGGTCACCCTTAAAAAAATCGACGTCGTGTGAGTAGCACTGTCACACGGCATTACCAACGACGATCGCTCGCAAAGTAGATCGACTACTTTTAAGATCCTTAAAAGTAAAACGTCGTTGTTAATCGTTGTTAGCAACAATGATGTGGTTCAGACGGTCACGACTTCACGAGATTACAAATGGACTGTGCTTACCAACGATCTTACAACTACTAACAAGATCGTCTAAACATGCTATTGAAAGTTTTACAATCAAGTTGTAGACTTTAGGCATTGACTACTACTAAACAGGCCCATGGTCAAACTTACCTCAGAAGAGGGAATATTGAACAAACTATTTTTAAAATATATCTATATTTTTAAATCCAAGTAGGCCTTCTTCTGATAACCATAAGTTAACTTTAAAATATTATTAATTTAATCATGTCTAATTATTAGAAAACTCAAGTTTTAAGTCATTACCATCAATTCAATTTCCCACATTCCATGTGAAAATTCTAGGGCTGCAAAAAATTGTTGATGTGGTCTGCGTTTGTTTACACTAAATCTACTCAGTCAAATGAACTGGCAATTGTGTTTGACCTCAAGCCCTGGTAAGCCCTTGCATGCTTGGTAGATATAGTAACACGATCACCATTTTCATTTCGCCCGCATAAACCCCACTAAAACCGGTTAATAGGTGCACACATAACCAATAGCATTCATTAAAAAAGACGACAAGCGATGCATCAAATGATGTCCAAAACTGAACAAAAGGATACAAAAGTTACACCCAACTGACTCCCGTACTGAAATTTAAAAAATCAGCCAACACGAATTCCCCCATGTCTGACTTCCACAGGCCAGCTTTTTCGTCAAAAATGCAAATAAAACGCCGACTAGTAGAGAAAATAAGAACATGGCCGCTCTTGATAGCAATAACCATCATTTCAATGAATTTGATGGGTTTAAAAACTGTTTTTTTCAAATTCTTATACGCCTTCGACATAATTACATGGCGCTACAATACAGCAGAGGTATCCTCCAACAAAAAATACTATTAAATATGGTGCACCCTTACGCCCCTTTGGACTTTTTTAACATCTCATTACCAAAAAGTGTTACTTTCATGTCCATAGCTTTCCTTCCCCAAATTGTTTACCTTTTATCAAATAAATCAGCAAATAGTGGACCTTTTTTACTTTGATGGAATTCTGGGGGGGGGGGGGGGGGGGAGAAACCCTATAGGGGCCCTACTTGGGTATAACATTTTAACATGTTTTAATTGTCCAGAGATTTTTTTTCATTGCCCCGGGGCAATCGGGGACCTGGTGATTTGTCAGGGGGGCCTGTCCCGGGATTTCTTTCATAAACAAGGGTATCACCATGTACTATTTGAATTGTAACCTCTTTTTATGATAGTTCAAAGCCCAGCAACCCTATCCTGGCTATACCGCATTAAGTCATCTCTGAATTGAAGGAAATTAACAATGTACTACACCATTTTAGAGGGAATCTATGTCATGCAGGACGTTTTTGTGCACTGTTTTCTATCCCAGTCAAGGTGTTACCAGGTCAAAACAGGCTTAGGGGTTCTGCAAAACAAACTGCCTTTCATTGATTTCTCCTCTGAACTAAACTACTTGAAAGAGTCCATCCAATTTAAGCGTGTTTTCAGAGGCAGCAAACCACACCCTTATGTTTATATTCTTTGTAAAGCACAAATTGCTGGCATATAATGATACGGGGATATTGATCAAGGAACATTGATGATTAGAATTCATGACTCAAACACTTCAAGTCATCCCAACAACGGTCTACACATCCTTTCCTTACAGTGTGATGTGAAGTGTAGCTGCGAAATTTTTTGCATTTTATCTTGGAAGTTTGACAAATTTGGTATTTCTGAATTCTATTTTAATCTCTCCATATTACAACTGGGCGACAGGTCATCAACAGTACTGATTTCTGTCAGCAACCACCACCAAATGATTTTCTTCATATAACATGCACCGATTTTATTCAATAACTCAAATGTTCATGATTTCAAATGAGACAAGGGGGGATGTTGAGAAAAAAATTTGGAATGTTTTTATAGAACCCCTAATAAAAATCTATGAATTTAGAGGTTAAAAGGCAAAATAATGAAGAAAATGGCTACAAAAACTAAAGTTGTAAAATGACCTGCAGATTCACCCTTATTTTTTTTAAATCTCTTTTGTTTTATTTTTAATTACTCCTAACCACGATTAAGATTTACCCCATTTATTTGTTCGTCTTATTCTATTCAGTATATTGGACCCTCCTTGTTATTCCCTCTATAATTTAAACACTTGATTATAATTGTATGTTTCTGTATTCTTACTCTCGACACCTCCTTGTATCCCCAACTACTCCCTTTTACCCACCGTAACAACTTATTTTTTTCCTTACATTTTTCCCCCTGTAATTTTGTTCGTCTTGGTATTGTTATTGTCCTCCTTTCTACCTACCTATTCTTCTGATACTCCAACTCTTTTGCTCACAATCCTACTTCCAAGATACTGGGGTTTCATTCTCTCTTCTTTACATCTTCCTCTCCAATTTTTTATTATACCTTTTCATGCCTTACCTACAACATCTTAACTAAACCCTTTAACCACTTTTTCTCCTGATGATGACTACTATGCTAAACTTATTGAATTCTTCACTGACACTAAATTAAGCATTACCAACCTAAATTCCTTATGTATTATCCACTCCTATCCGATTCCCCATATCTTCCTGAAATTTGTGACCATCCATCTATTCAAATTCACTCAAAGAGCCTCTCCAACATGAATTCCAAAATTATACCAGAGATAGCTTTCAGAACATAACAAACCTCATTCTGTGATTCATTTTCGATTTTCACTTACACTGCCGACGCATTACTAAACATTTATTCCGAAATTTCCGATTATTTGAACCAGCTAGATCACACATTCTCTATTCTGCATTTTGCAGAAACGGGTTACCAAACACCAAATCCCCACCTCATTTTGAGGCTATAGTATATCCAAGGCCCGCTTACGGGTAGGGGAAGGGGTGTATGTATGTATATTAATATCCTGTTTTCTAATCAAGTACTGATATTACCCTGGGTCCTGAATCTGATCCACTATTTATTGAATTAACAATGACTTCAAATGACAACCTAAAAAACATTGTTGTTGGTTGTATTTATAGGCTTCCATGAATATTCACATTCACCAATTCACGACCTATACACAACAACTCTGCGCCAAAAACTCAATAAGAATCCAAAGATTTTCATTGTGGGGGACTTTAATATCAATTTAATTAATTATTCAACTACTCCACCTGTTAATGATTTTATCAACACATCACTTCTAAAACTCATACTTTTTAAAATAAAATCGACCTACCAGAATAACTCATAACTCAGCCAAATAATGACAAGTTCTCACCAATTCAACTGCTACAAATTCAACTCAGGTGATTTTTGTTACTATATTACAGACATTCCTTATTTCGACATTACCCCTATCAAATATAAATATCCTACTAAAACTGCAATCTACAAACGTGTGACTATAGAGAACACAATATACGTAAATTAGTCGCCATCTTTGATCGGAAACATGGGAAAAATACATTTAGCACAAAACAGACAACATTAAGTCATATTCAAACTTTATCGCTGACTTACTCGAACTATTATGATGAGTCCTTTCCAATTCAAAGAAAACTGTTAGAAACAACAGCTGAAAAAACCCTGGCTGACGAAAGGTATTTGCTAGATCGACAAGCGCAAACATAATCTCTATAAGGCCTATCTTAAGAAAAAAAACTGATGCAGTTAACACAAATCAAAACAATACAAAAATAAGCTCACAACACACATACGTATAGCAAGAAGACACACACTATCGAACAGTAAATAAACTCAAAACCTAACTTGAATCAAACTTGGAACTTTCTTAATACACTCATAGTTAGAAAAACAAAGGGCAACCCAATCCTTCCCAAAAACCTTTACCTATAACAAAAACAACCATAACTGATCATTTGATATCCACCCGCACTTTTAAGGATTACTTTTCAAACCTTTGCGTACAAATCTGGCTACCAAAGATCCCTCCACCTAAAAAGCCATTCGATCACCTCTAAATAATAGCATACAAAACTCCATGTTCTCCATCCAAAAAAAAAAAAAACAAAAAAAAACAAAAAAAAAAACCAAAAAAAAAAAACAAAAAAACAAAAATTTCGGTTTGATGAATTATACAAACTCGTAACTGTTTTAAAACCAGGCAAAAGTGCCGGGATTGATTATATCGATCATGGTATTGCTAATAAAACATTTGAATCCATTGTAATCCACTTCTGTACATATCAATCCATCTCTTAGCACAGGCGTAGTTCCCAATGATCTAAAATCTGCTAAAGTTATTCCAATTTCTAAAAGTAAAGATCCTAATGACATACAAAAAATTATCGGCCTAGCTCTGTCCTCCCATGCTTCTCCAAGATTCTTGAAAAAATCATGTTACCAAATGTCTATTTTTACATTTCTGAATCAACACAATATCCTCTCACGCACAGTATGGCTTTAGGCCCAAACGCTCTACATATATGGCTCTTCTTGAATGGACAACTAACCTCACCCAGCCAAAGAAAAACAAGAAAACATCCCATGGGAATTTTTCTGGATCTCCAAGGCATTCGATACCATAGACCATGAAATTCTCCTCCATAAGGCGTCAACACTACGGTGTACGTTGGCCTTGGATTGGGGGGGGCGCTTTCAGAAATTACCTCACAAACCGTACGCAATCCTGTGTACGCCCACTCGAGAAATTCGCCAAAGGGCAGAAACTTTACCGTCGGAGTGCCACAAGGCTCAATATGGGCTGTTGCTTTCAATCATTTACGGAAGACATTGCCTCTGTTTCCAACTCACTCCAAACTTATTCTTTTGCCGATGGACACAAATATCTTTCTCCAGATCCCAACTTGACTCACTTTTCGCTAAAAAAACCTGCTGAAGCTTACGAAAATACTGAGTTGGTGTCGTGCAAATAAATTGTCTCTCATATGTCAAAACAAACTATATGCTATTTTCAACTCACAAGTACAGAACAACCATAAAAATAGTGTTATCATCGACAATCAGCCTATTCCACAAGTTCATAGTACCAAATTCCTCGCGTTATTATTATGATAAACTAACGTGCCGAACGAACACATCAACAATGTAATCACACAGGCTTTATGCTATGCACCATTACAAGAGCAAACCACCAACTCCCACCCCCGTACTCTTAAGACCCTATCGACCACACTATTGGCTTCCTCATTTACCGATTGACATTATTTGGCACTAACTATCAGTCCAGAACTCAATCAAACTTAATACCAACCCAAAAATGGGCCATTCGTACCATCACAAAAAACTCAACCCCCCATCCCCCCCCACCCCCCCCACCCCAAACCCCCCCCCCTCCCACCCCCCCCCCCCCCATACAGGGCTCACACACTCCGTTATTTATTATTTCACTCCAATACCCTAAAAAATCAGACATTAACAAACTACAAACAGCACTCTTTAGGCATGACTTTAATCATAATAACCTGCCTTTAAACTTTACTACTTATTATGACTAGACAATTCATAATTATGATACTGACAAGATGGTCAATTCAATCCTTCCTCTACTCTACCAAAACTACCAGGAAAACACTTTATTCAGTCCCATGGTGCTAAACTTGGGAAATGACCTTCCAAATTCAATCATATCAAGGATAATAAACATATGAGTCTTAAAAAGGACAATCTTCTGTATGTGAAGTGCACAACTTGTGACTTGAAACAACAATTGAGTTTTTGAAGACCCAATTTTAGTTGAAAATTTGTCATAATTTACAATAGCACAGCTTTCTTTATAAAGTAATTTTAATGTCAAAAAATGCAGGAATTAGTATTGTAATAAGTAATGCCAGGCATGCTCAATAATATGGTCACCCTTTTACGTGAAACAATTGACACTCAGTTTTTCGTGCCTACTTTTGTGGTACATCGTATTATATTGAAGTAGAAATCACATTCCAATGAACACAAAGCTAAATTTTTAACATGGTTTATCATGAATTACCCTTTTATGGAACTCTTTGCCATGCACACCGAATCACTATTGTTGTAGTATCTCTGGTCATACCTGTGCTGTACACAAGTTGTGCTGTTTTAACCACGCCTGAAATATTAGTTTGCTTATGAATTAGTTCTATGCTATCAGGGTTAAAATATACATTCAAACATGTACACTGTTTACCACAATTGCAAAGTATAACATTGGAAGCATTAGTTTAGATATAAATTTGGCTATCGAAGTCATTCAACAGTGTGAAATTTGTCCAACAATCTACTCCGCCCAATCAGAAAAATGTTACATACTGGTAGTCTAAAAAGCTTGGGGAGAACTAGTCTCATTTTCAATTTTCAGACCAATATCATGAATATAGTGTCGAACAAGGTCCAGTGATCCTTGCTATATGCCATGGTCATGGTAATATGAGACTCTTACACTCAAGACCAATAACCATTAACAGCTGACTGGTATAAACTATGTGTGGTGTGGTGTGTGCACACACACAGAACTGTGACCACTGCATGAGGTTTTGGGTCAATTCAGGATTAATCTTCTTTGCAGAAGAAAAAACTTTATAAGACATAATCTTTTCCTCCTGCTTAAATCCTCACTTTCCACCCCTTAACTTCATCCTTCTCTTCACTATTTTACCCTTAGCTCCTTTCGTTCTTCCTTTCTTTCTTTTTCCTTCTTTTTTTTTCTTTTCCTCTCATATCCCAGTGCAGTTCCATCGCTGAGCAAGATCTATTGAGTATCAGATTCGTATCCCGTTCTTTTCGTTTCTTCCACTTTTTTTTTTTTTATGTTGGTGTTGTATTTTAGTTTTTTTTTTGTTAATCCACCGCTACTTATATCTCAAACATATCTCATCTGTATTAGAGTTTTATGTGCATTCGCCTCGCCCTCGACTCTATGGTCTCTAAGTATCTTGTACATCTTCTCACATGGGCATGGTTGCATTATAGCCCTCCTGGCTCCCGCCCCACATTACGTGCACTTTCTAATTGATAATTAATTTCGTGATGCGTGGCGGGTGCGGGGGATTTAGTTCAATTTTGCCCTTATTGAGCTATAGTTCTTATTATATTGATTGATCAACTTTTTTCTTTACATATTATTAAATTTAGTCAATAAGGCTACTCTGACGTACATAAGCCCTCCGGGGTTGTCTCTCGGTAGTCCTAGCACATAAAAATTTATGTTTTCATCTTGTATTTTTTCCATGTATTATTTTGCTGAAATTTGAACTTGACTTGGGTCTTCTTATGAGTTTTTTTCCCTGCCCTGCTAAAGCACCCTTTCTGGTGCCAAATTATTTAATATATTGTCAATATTGACATTTTATACGGTCCTTTGTCATACAAAGTGATGGACAGGGTAGAAACCCCCCTTTTGGGAGAGAGGTACCAGCTAGTTACGACTGCGTCAAAATATCACAGATACTTGATTTTGATTACCAGTAGACAAGCTATTTTTTCCTTTTCCCTCTTTCAATTGATAACCAAAATGATACCACATGCCCAGCATTATGTCAAAATGATGTGTTTAATAAAGTTTGCATGTTATTAAAAATGTCACCTTCCATAGACAGGGAAAATTGTCCGTTTTTCACCAAAAAGTGACGAATATTCGATTTCATTAGCTGTTTTTTGGCTCTAGACAGACGAATATGATGGGATGATGGAAATGACTAATGTTGTATACAATGAAGTTTTTAGTTCTGTACTATAATTAACAATAAGGGTGAAATGGAAAAGTGAAATTATGGGGGGGGGGCAAATAGCCCATGTTGAGATTTTTAACCATTTCTATCCCCAAATCAAGTCCCAATTTTGGAGGACCAAATCACCAATTTTTGTTTTTGCCAAAATCTGTCCATTTTCTTTTGGCCATGGGAAAACTGGTGGGGGGGGGGGGGGTGGGGGGAAATAAGGGGGGGGGAGAAAAATGGGGGGGAAATGCCCCCCATAGGAATCAGATGGTCCAAAAAGGAAAATAAGGGGTTGTCGGGGCGGTCAGGTTTTGAAAAAACCCCACATTACTGGGGGGCTGAAAGGCTGTACCTGGTCCAAACTATCTCAAAATGGGCTATTTTGCAAGAATTTTTCAGCATGACTGGGATGGGGGGCGCGCGCCCCCTCCGCCTCCTCCCTGGATCCGCGCCTGGTTGTACCAACACCCTCAGTGTGTGTTGTTACAAAAAATGGCTTCAGCTAGACAATGGTTTAATTTTCCAAATGATTTTGAAATCAGAAATATGCAACAAAAAAAACGAGGACAGTAAAGCCTATAGTATTTGTCAAATCCCCTGGACATGTAACTATGTACGCCCTCTTTCCTGCCAAACGATCACTGTTGGATTGCATTAAAGCGCATTTCATGCAAAGAGATAAGCACATATGTTCAGTCCAAGGCGATACGACAATCACTATAATAAAAACATGACTAGTATGGAAAGTATGGATACGGACTGAATAGATTATGTGAAATTCACTGACATCTCCTCCCTTTAAGCAAATGTGCAAGGTTTCATACAGATGACAACTGCTAGTACGTCGGGAATCAAATTGAGACGTGTCGCCCTGCGCCGATCGCAGGAGTATTTGCGCCGAGCGTAGAATGCCAACAAAAGTACCATTGACCTCTTGCTGTATTGGCCAATCGCGCACACGTATTACGTTACTAGGATTCCTTGTTCGAAGGGAAAGTAAAGCTGTGCATACGCAGTCAACGCACATCATTTTAGAGACGCGGCTCAGATTTGATTCCAGACATTAATATAGCGCTACACTCTTGCTATTATTCACTCAGAGTAGTGTACTGTGGGACTTAGATGATTATTAAAGTGCTACACAAGCTATTTTATACCAACTGAACCCTTGAAAAACAGATGCATAAAATGGCATAAGCTGAAATTGAACCATAAGCGGTTTAAAAGTGTAATCATTACCCTAAAATGACATTTTTGGTTTCAAGTCTTGAAATCATTTAACATCAACTTCATCATGCTGACAGGTGGAAAGGGATCCTAAACTATCCATGTACCTTTTTTTGTGCTAACACATGTTGCTGCTTTATGCTTCAAAATCAGACCATTTTCCACCATTTTTTGTTAACAAGGACAGATAACCTTAACCTAAAAAAAATTGAAACCTTGTTTTTGTTACAAATATTTCAATTTTAATAATTAAAAAACCAAAATAACCGCGACCTCAATATTTTTATTTTTTGTGGTGCAAAAAAAAAAGTTTTAAAAAACCACGTAAAACATATTTCATATTGAGGGTTTTCCTCATGTTTTAACTGATATATGGTCCATGGAACGGCTGACATAATTCAAAACAGGAATTTAATGACGTCATAACTTCGGTATCTAAAAACAACAAGATGGGCAGGACATTCAAAATGAAAATAACAGGTGTTACAGAAAAAAGTGAAGATGTGCAAAATTGATTTTTTGTATGGGGTTCTATATTTGGTGTTCTGGTCAAATGTGAAACTAAAAAAAAAAAATCCGACCACCTACCTATTTTTTTTCTATGTTACGCCAATCAATAACAATTTTTTTTTAGGCCTTATTTGAGTGACCCCAGCATCTTCCCTGTGCCTCAAGGAAGAATCATCATTGACAAAATGTGTTTCTATCAGATTGAGGGTCCCAGGTTAAAGACGAAAATAATACAATATGTAGGTAACACTTAACCTTTTGCCTGAACGCTAGGCAATTTCCTGGGCCTCGCCACACCAAGGAATTTATGGTAAAAGGATGGCCAGTTGACACATCCAGCCAACACACTTTGTTGGCAGCCCAGCTGATATCGGGTAGTTTCATTGAAAAAAACACCTAGAGGCCAAAACATTAGGTCTGAGAAAATCAAAGAGAAGGCGGCCGAATGCTAGGTCTGCAAGCTTTAGCCAATGGTTCAGCTCACGCACTAAAACAAGAAACCATGAAGAGAAAACTGGGCTACTTCTAGCCCAGGTTCTAATTAAAGTGGGGGGGGGGGTCCACAAGAAATTATATTGAGGCCATATACAAGCAAATACTTAATGCAACAATCCACATACCTACAAAATCATTAGAGTTTGAATATCTGCGCTAAAGCATCGAAAGATAGCTATGCATTTTGTGGAGTTAATTATACAAGTACTTGCACTTTCACAAAGGAATGATGAGTCACTGCTACCATTCAATAGGCAATGGACTCACAAATACATTACTGATTCAAAGTAAGTGGGACTAGCGGATGAATAAAATTCACTTATCCAGTTAGATCAATTGCACTAAGTTATATAATCTGTAAGCTTTATTTGTTGGTTGAAAATTTCTAGCATCAAAATATTAGCCCAGTTAGTTATTTATTTCGAACTGTTAATGATTTTTAGGGGTGTGGATATGATTGCATAAAAGCATGTGCTTGCATATGGCCTCAATATACTTATTTGTGAGACCCACCTCAAAGAAGCACCCCATTTTACTGTCCTTTATCCTTTATAATTTGTTTCTTACTCTCAAATGGCAGAAGCACTGAGCTAATCTTCATTAATAAGACCTATAACTTATGACAAGATGATCGACACGTACCTGTATGGACACATCATATCCACATGCATAAATGTGCTTGCATATGGCCTCAATATACTTATTTGTGAAACCCAACCTTTTAAAGAAGCAACCATTTTACTCTGTCCTTTTCTCCTTTATAATTTTATGTATGCCACATCATCTCCACATAACATGCATAAATGATGCTTGCAGTATGGCCTCAATATACTTATTTGTGGACCCCACCTTAAAGAAGCACCCATTTTACTCTGTCCTTTTTCCCCTTCCATATTTTTTGTCCTTATCTTCATGCCAGAAGCATGAGTCTCTCTCATAAGACCTATCATTCTTAAAGAGGAGACACGACATGTATGCACATCATATCCACATTGCATAAAGTGATTGCATATGGCCTCAATATACTTATTTGTGAAACCCCACCTTAAAGAAGCACCCATTTTACTCTGTCCTGTTCTCCTTTATAATTTTTTTTCCTTATCTCAAATGGCAGAAGCATGATCTCATCTCTCATAAGACCTATCATTCTTAAAAGAGACGACACATACATGTATGCCACATCATCTCCACATACATGCATAAATGTGCTTGCATATGGCCTCAATATACTTATTTGTGAGACCCCACCTTAAAGAAGCACCCATTTTACTCTGTCCTTTTCTCTTTTTTTTTTTTTTTTTTTTCGCATTTAAAGGGGGGGGGGGGGGCTCACAAGAAAATATATTGAGGCCATATACAAGCAAATACTTAATGCAATCAAATCCACATACCTACAAAATCATTAGAAGTTTGAATATCTGTGCTAAAATCAAAAGCTATAATCGTATTCTTTAATTCTGGGACGCACAGAGAGCTTGATACAAGCGTTCATGCATTCAACTTACGCATGACTACGCCCTACTGCGCCCTGCATTAAACGCGCTATATTACCGTTGTCAAGGGCATTGGAACATACGCTTCCGAGGTACGGATACGCACATAAGCGGTATTTGGTCGTTCGTGTCCCAGAATTAATGAAAACGATAATAGCTTCTGCATTTTTGTTGCAGTTAATTCTACAATGTACTTGCAATTTCACAAAGGAATATGATGTCACTGCTACCATTCACTAGGGCAATGACATCACAATACATTACTGATTCAAGTAATGTGGGACTATGAGGATGAATGGAAATCACTGAACCAGTTAGATCAATTGCACTAAGTTATATAATCCTGACTAAGCTTTATTTGTTGGTGAAAATTTACTAGCATCAAAATATTTAGCCCATGTTAGTTATATTCTTTCTGAACTGTTAATGATTTTTAGGGGTGTGGATATGATTGCATAAAGCATGTGCTTGCATATGGCCTCAATATACTTATTTGTGAGACCCACCTCAAAGAAGCACCCATTTTACTGTCCTTTTCTCCTTTATAATTTGTTTCCTTATCTCAAATGGCAGAAGCATGAGCTCATCTCTCATAAGACCTATCATTCTTAAAAGAGACGACACGTACATGTATGCCACATCATCTCCACATGCATAAATGTGCTTGCATATGGCCTCAATATACTTATTTGTGAAACCCCACCTTAAAGAAGCACCCATTTTACTCTGTCCTTTTCTCCCTTATATTTTTTTCCTTATCTTCAATGCCAGAAGCATGAGCTCATCTCTCATAAGTCTAGACCTATCATTCTTAAAAGAGACGACACGTACATATATATGCCACACCATCTCCACATACATGCATAAATCTCAAACCCTGGGTATCGTATTTGGTTCTAGAATAACATTGCCTTTGCTATCTGGTACTTACATGTACTCATGATGGGGTGAATTGATCTATAGTCGTGAGCCAAGAAGTCTTCATGTTATGTGCTGTGGACTGGCAGAGGATTCTGTCACTTCTCATCTAGAATTGCATTGATCCCTCTCAGCAGACTACCTTCTACTTGGCTCTGTTAACTTGAAAAGTCCTCAAAATAATGGTGCAGCTGATGGGCTCCCACCAACACAATCTCTACCAAAATATAAAACAAATGTAGCAAATTAAAGGGCATTTCAAGGTTTTAGCATCTTTATGATTCCATTGACAAAACCTAAAATTTCAGTATAGTCTGGTATTTTGTTTTCGTGTTATGAGCAAAAGTTATGTCTTTGCCTAAGCTTCCATAAGCTACTGTGCTGTAATTTCTATAGGCTACAGTCTGGCTACTGTGCTGTGATTTCTGTCCCGCTTGCAGATAGAAAATATAGAAAATCCTGAATATCTGAACGAAACAAGAGAGTCTGCAGGTGAGTCTTGGGCATATGTTCATTACTTACGCCATTTTTTCAGATGTTATAAAAATCTCATGTTTTTGTAATTAAGTAGGGTGGGCAAGGCTTTGGATTTTCTAATGCAATTATGCCCCTTTAAAGATAGGTGTTCCAATTCTATGACACTGTTCTCTATACTTTGCCTTATGAAGTGACGACGGGCACGTATATACCCAGTGCTGCCTTTTAGTTGCAGTGCACTTGTGCTTTGCCTACGTGTGCGCTGAAAGTCGGTACAATGCAGGGGAGGGCAGTCAAGAAATCCCAATTTCAGACGTCGCCATTAGTTTAATACGTAAAAGCGAAATCTTGACGAAAAATTCTGAATTTTTTTATATGTTGTCATGGAATATTTTCTTATTCCAAAACCGTTGGAATTGAAGAATCAACTCCACTGGAAGGGTTATTTCTGATTTTTTTTGGTATTAATAACAAACGAGGACGAGGTCGTATGTAGGTCATGTGAACACCCATGACCGACCCACATCAAAGCACCCAAATTGGTTTGTGGTTTGCACTCTGTATTGCTGTAATTTCTTTTGACTTTTTTGGTGAATTGCTATAATGAATGAGGCTTGGCCGCCACCGCCTGGTACAATGTATACGCCGTGTCACTACTTCGTAC
This sequence comes from Ophioderma brevispina, assembly GCA_023653785.1. NCBI lineage: Eukaryota > Metazoa > Echinodermata > Ophiuroidea > Amphilepidida > Ophiodermatidae > Ophioderma > Ophioderma brevispina. The sequence continues at coordinate 26,170 of JAMKCH010001949.1, forward strand.
TTCGAGCTGGACAGAGTATACTTATATGACTGATACTCAAGTAAACTCACATCCAACTTTGTTTTATGCACAGGAATGCTGTGGTTTTGATACTAGACTTCATTAAGCACACTGCAACTTAATAGACTCTGATGCTTATAATATTACAGTTAGCCATTAAATGGAATTGTTTAGCTATCTCCAGAAATAAAAGGATTTGGTGGCTGAAATTTTAGATCAATGATAATGAGAAAATAGGGAGGGGGTTCATATTACCGTAATATCAAAACCATTACAACCTACATGTAGAGGCAAAACTGGGAGGCAGGACTTTAAATCATAACACACATAAAAAATAGAGGTGGGCTATAGTTCTCAGGTTACTTTGAATCCCACTTTCAAAGAAACCAGAGCATCAATGATGCAGTAGCCTATAATATGATGCCATTCAAAGACAACAACAAGTACCTTTATATATTATTTACAATAGAAAATTGCACATTAATACAATTTTGTTTATGATATAAATCAAACCTGGAAAGGGTGATCACTTTATTAAAATACACGGAAGTAACATGAAAGCGCCACAAATACTTTAAGAATGGGATTTTGCGGGGATCCCATGCTGGCATCACATGACATTATTGAGGTGAAATGTCCCAAAACTGGTGCATTGTGGGATGAACTCAATACACTCTGAGATAGCAGCGTGCTTTTTTTTTTTTTTTTTTTTTTCACAACATAACTTTTCAAAGAAATGTCATTACTTGCATACCTGCGAGTTTCAAAAGAATTGGACAAGACATGAGAAACTAGTTTATGAGAGAACATTGGGTTTCCTACTCTAATTTGCTACGTGATAACAATAGCCTATATTATAGGCTAAAAATGAAAAAGTGCGAAAACCAGGGTGCTCCATCGAAAAATCCAAAATAGCCGCCAAATTGTCAAAAATTTGATTTGTGATCATAACTCAATTATTTTTTGTTCAATTTGCTTAATTTTGATGGCAATGCCCATGTTTTGGGGTATTAGGAATCATGCTATGCAACTTTTATATCATCATGATCATAGCCTTTCATTTTCTTGAAAAGGCAGTTTTTGCTTAAAATCGAGCTCCGAGGGCGCCATGGCTTAAAAAAGTGGGGAATCTGGGAAGGCTCCTTACCGGAAAGTGGCCAGTTGGAGGGAAAACTGGGTCATTGGAGGGAAATGTATACATAAGATATAGTGGGAAATCTGTGAGAAATGCAAAATCTTCCCGAGGAAATTTCATTTTTTCAGCCTGGAGGGCGCTTTCCCATAAAATGCGTATCCAATTGATATGGTGATTTAACATTCAAAAACGTTGAGCTTCTCTTAGAACACTTGCCTGAAAATTGAATTACATGGTGTTTGTGGTTTTTTAATGTCAAAAATGCCCCTCAATTGAAACTTAAACTAAGTTTGTGGGACCCCTGTTACTTCCAATGAGGGGGGGGGGGGGGGAGCGTTTCATCAAAATTTTTTACAGTGCTGCACTGGAAAATGGTAAGTGTTACACAGCACTAATCTCCAGGAAATGATGAATCAAACAATTCTGATGATGGCCCACTGGTTAAAAATTAAAACTTTTGATATATACATGTGTACTTTTTGGGAAAGCGGCCATCGCAGTCCACATTTTAAGCTAAAACTTGACAATATCGAGAAAAAGAAAAGTCGTGGTGAGATGGAAAAGTTTTGCATAGGAATGATCTTGCAGGCCTTGCCAAAACATAGGTAATGCCAAAAAATGGAGTATTCAAGTAGTCAGAAATATGATTTTGCCATTTGGATTTTTCTTGGGGCACCCGGGATAAGATCATTCTATCCTGCGTTGAAGTGATCTTAAAAACTACCATGATAACAAATATGGCCCGTCTATAAGCCCACCTCTAATATACAACAATCAAACTTTGAAGAAACATTAAGGTGCATTCGTGATTTCAGCAATCTTCTGTTTTATTCATTATCACTAGTTTTTATCACTGTTGTTACTAGATATCCCGAGAAAAGCTTATTATCAAAATTTGAGTTGATCCAATCTTGGGTTTTGTGTTATGAACATTGCTCGTTCCCCATGGGTCCCAAATATGAATCAGGAAAGAACACAAAAGCGCTATATATACGATGAGATTGGTGAGTGACAGTGTCGCCCTGTCGGGCCAGGCAATTATGGGATTGACACGTTTGGGGAATTATTTGATTCATTCACGCTTAATTTTAAAGAGGGTCTGGGAGGGAAATGGAATTATAGGTAAGGCGACTTTTTTGTGATCGACATGATCGATGGATTGATGATTATTTACACTTCTGTAAAGTGGATTAATGGCTGTCTACCAGGACCCTTTAATTTAGGTGCGTAATTACGTGGATTCAGTGAATTTTCAGCACTTTTTTGGGCGGAAATAACCAATTTATCAAGTCTACTCAGTGCGAGAAAAACATGGGATTGCTGAAATTAGCACACGTGAAAAGCTGGTTTTCTAAACGCCAATCCCCCGGACCCTTAGGAAGCAATTTGGAGGTGAGAAGTCATTTATTTTGGAAGCTTTCCTTTTAGCGGGAAATCATGTTTCCGCTTCCCGGGAAATTTACTTTTTTGCCAGCCCTATGCCTTTAAGTTTAAGTCTCTGCAAGTGCAGTCAACTGGCAAGAAACTAATTTACATTTCAAAGTCCATCGTCAAATATTTGTGCAACGCAAGGCCGCCCGAATTTACACTATCTCGGTCTCTATCCGTCAACTGGCGCAGTTGACTGATGGAGTTCTCGATCAAAGAAATTATAATTTATAGCACAGGGGGGGGGCCTTAGTGGGGAAAAGTATATGGTACTTTATACAAAAGCTATTCCAGCATGCTAAAACAATGTACATCAAAATTTTGGTAATGCAAAGTCCCATGTAGGAGGCTTTAACGTTTCAATACTGCATCCACAGGTAGGAGACTTTCAGCCATTCATAAGTCCCACTATATTTATTTTTGAATCGAAAATACCGGAGCGTAAAACTTCGGAAACGGGCGTTGGGACTTCAGTGTAGATTTGTCGATGATCAAACATGTGATATTCTTTTTGTTTGGGATATGACGTCGAAGACCAGAAACGAGTCTCATATTGCCGTACCGGCCAACACGCTAGTGTATTACACACACGCACACACACTGTATTGCGGGTTGGGAAGAGATTACATTCATGTGACTGAATGTTCGGGACATTTCCGATGTCAGTCCCAAACTTTACCGAAGGTCGCTCCAGCTGTCAAATCACATGGTATCGCCACCACTTTTTGTAAACACGACATGTGAACCGATGTGAATAGCTGACACCGGGATTTAAAATTTCGCCGATTTCTTCTTTGGCAGTAAGGGATCGTTCATAAACGAGTAGAAACTTTGGTAACAAGCCGTTATTAATCCCTGTGATATCGGTAAGTGGAGAATATTTCTTGTAGAAATTTCTTAATTTTTTGTTGCCTCCTGTCACCCATTGTCACCGTTAGTTTTGTTGGTTCTGTTGAATACTACAGCCCATCTCAAAGTTGTAGACCCGAGGGGCTACAACCAGAGATGTGGTACCATATCTACAGTGGCCTATAGGACTGTGGGAAACGAGCATTTGCTCATAACACAAAACCGCAAAGTCGGGATCAGCTTAGCCTTTTATCAAGGCTTTGATTATTTATTCAATTTGTGTGAGTCCGCCCCTCTCTGGACCGCTCAAAGTTGAGTTTTTTTTTCTTTGTTACTCATTGATTTTCGGGATATTTCTTCCGAAACTATAGCGATCGTTGATTGGTCAATGATGATGTCATCGTTCGCTTAAAATAGTTCCAAGAATACGAGTTTATTGGAACTGATCAATAACCATTCAATTATTGGGTTTTGGTAACCAATTCAAAACAAAGCGAATACAGCCGGGATCCCTTATACAGCTATCTGGGAATGTAAAATGGCGAAAACTGTTGCTGCAAAAACGGCCCGGTGAAAATCATGGTGGAATTACCTGCATCTTTAATGGTTTTGTCACTGTGTAGGATCCCGGTGTAGGATTATTCGAGCTGGCTACACGTACGGTACTGTGGCTGTGCTGAGTATGACTATGAGTGTATTTGAAGCTACGGCAACGTGTACTGATGTGATACGTTTACTATAAATGTGAATTTACAGTTATTGTAGTGAACGATGTTGTATCGTAGTACACATAGTTTCATTGCATCGTTCAGCCATGCCATGGTTCGCCCGAAATTGTGCAGTATGTTGGAGGTGCCTTGTCAAACTCATGGTAAGTTCCGAGGTAAGTTCATGTCTAGACGTGAGGTGGTGCTTATCCCTAACTCTCAGCGTGATTTGTGAACTAGACTTCAGTATCTTGGCTTGAATTTTGGGATGTTTGCAACACGTCACATTTGCGTGGCATGATACGCGGGTCAGGATTCATCATTTTAATTTAATGTTCAAATCACTTGTCATGTCTGTGAGTTGCAATTTTGACTGGTCACTGCAGTACGAATATTTGATAAAATGACTGACGTATGCCCTAGTGTAGTCTCATATTCAGTGTGTTTGTGCAGGGAAGGTGGGAATAACTTTTAGTGTGGACTTTTATTTCTGCAGAGCTGGGCTACAACTAGCCCATCTGCCATCTCACATACCGTACGGACTCACTCGCACTCGCAGCTGTCAAGAACTTCGTCGAGTGAACTATTTTGCTTTGAATCGTATGCTAATTAGGCCGTGCAAAAATCGATATGGTAATTTTGACGGGCGACGTCAACGATATTGGCAAGTATCTGAAAACATTGTCATCGATGAAATTGGGCGGTGCTTACGATGACGACATACTTTGATTGACACATTATGCTTACATAGGAAATACCATTTGCGCAAGAAGCCTCCCGCTCCTCTCGGCTCACACCTTCGGTGCTCGACACGCGCGCTTCGTCGCGCTCGCGGTTGGGTGGATAAATGCAGGCGTCTTTGACAAAGACTAGGATCAGCTAAAAAATTTGTTTGACTAAGCTTTCTCAAGGACTATCTAGCCCCCATGAACAATACGCAGAAGGTGCTGGCAACACACATGCCCTTTAATCGATTTACTGAACTGGTTTTGTTGATTATAGCCTTTTTGGCAAATAGCCTGATTTGTGTGTATGCGGTACCCGAATCTAGATTATTCATCATATCATTGGGCTTTTTTTGGCCTTGAACCAGGCATGCATCATGGGTTTGCATGGCATCAAATTGGGGTCTCAAATTCTCAGAAATTCTTCACGACCACAGTGCACAAACACTTGTACTTTAGAAATTTGGTATTAGGGCCAAGCTTAGTGAAGCTTGCGCCGCTAAGGAGTCACTGACGGTCCACGTAACTTCGGTGAACCAGAAGCTTTGCTATGATTCACTCATCATGCATCAGTGCATTTTTTTTATGACCAATGAATCCAAAAGGTCAATGTTGTCCCATACGCGCAGTCGACTCAATAAAATTTCCATCATGACAGCTAATTATCATCTCAAAAAACGAAAACGGCCACTCCGTTGCATTTGTTTTAGTGCAAAACTATGCTTTCCCCGTAGGATTTATGAATTGTATCAACGGACATCTTACAAACTTGATACGGGGACTCTTGTATTAAATTGTCAATTTAGGTCGAAATGACACTATTAGAGCGGGGGAAATACGCAATGTACTACGTGATACCAGTCATTGCAAGTTATCGGTTTTTTTGTTTTAGAGGTCGGATGCAATATTCACGTGTTTCTGAGTAAATTTCAGAATTGATTTTCCCCTCGTAACCCGCGCCCACGTGACTCATCCATGCGCAGTAGTCATGTTTGTATGTACATATAAATCTGCTTTCATGACAATACGTATTATTTTTCATAACTGGCTGTACAAGAAATAAAATGTACTCGTATAGTTTTCCCTAATTTTTGGGTTATGCTAGGTGGTTTCATGCCTACCTTGTCTGGAATTCCTTTGAATGCGTAATATATTTAGGTGCATGTGATATGCCCTAAATAATCCCCAACTCGAGTTCCTGTCATAACCTACATTTGGAATCGACCCCGACCCTGGGTGGCCCCTGGTATTGTTGCCAGCTTGCGGCGTCACCGCTGAAAACGTTGGAACAAGCCCAAGTGGCTGAATTGACGTTGGGGACCACGCTACAATACGATATTATTCCTAACTTACCTCATCTTTAAGTTGATTACAGCTCCATAACCGCAGTGCCACCTCCTTATGAATGGATCCCTTACTGCCAAAGAAGAATCAGTGAATTTTTAATTCGACCTTGTCCATTTTCTCCAACGTTTAAAAAACAAAAAAGGGCGGCCAAACCAGGTGGTCTTAACTGTCACGATTAAAGCACGTGTGTCTGTACATGTACTTCAGTTACGTGTTTGGATTCCATTTCAACCGGCAATAGACCGTGATTATGTGGGGTAAAATACATGGAACTCCCCCGCTTCGGCAGAGGATTCGTTTTCTGATCCTGACGCTCCTTCGCCAACCACAATAACAGCCGCGCCCTAATAAATACTCTGAAGGACAATGTTTCCAGAGTAAGGTTATGCCATTTTTCCAACAGCCAACTAATTTCAAACTGACAGATAATGGGACACAAAATGAATAGCTTAAAAGTCTACTCCACCCTTTGCATGCAGTTCTTGAATTGTGTCCTTTTATATATAATTTTCAGTAGACATAATTTTGACCCAACTTGTTTCAATTGCTTATCGCCTTCACACATGTTTGTGCGTATTCGGATGCAACCTCAAGCTACTTACTTAACAGATTCTCATCACTTTTTCTCTAGTAATTATCATAAGCCATGTAACTTTGTTTGGAAACCAGCTAGCTTGGTAGTCCCAATTGTGACTACACATTTGAACATTTATTTTAACATTTGTCATTATCCTATCACTGAAATGGGCAGTCACAAAAGGTATGTGTAATTGGTTAGCCATTTAACTTCTACTGCCCTCACCTCCTCCCATCAGTTTTCAAGCCGCATTATGACAATTCATCACATAGTATTATCCTACAATCTCTTCTATCCAGTTTTAAGCTGAACTGCAGGAGGTATTTTTTCAGAAAATCAGTGATTTTTATCTGCTATCTTGACACTTTACTTTTTGAAGGAGTTTTTGGTGCGGGTCAGATTTGGACAATCATATTTCATCAGACTCTCATACTTATTTGCCAGCATTTTGACAAATCTTTTATTATGATACTCTAGACAATAGTAAGTAGGGGTCTACATGGGTAAAATCCGACCGGCGCGACAGCGCGACACGGCCCTTTCTTATCCCGCGAATTTTCGACACGCAGTCTCTTTATCGGCGACGGACCATTTTCCAAAATTACGGTTATCGTTCGACACGGCGACTTTGCGGGGAATTTAAAAGCCGACGTACGACTTTCATGACTTCCGTATGCTTTGACACTCGACACCCCTTGTGGACACCTTCACAAGCGATAGAAATCGTAAGGCACGTACGAAATACCTTCCACAATGCGATCTTCCCCGGCGTCCTGAGAGTCTTTTAGTTTACTAATTCTCAAGACATATCATGTATAATTTTTTTAATAATCGGGTTAAGAATTCATCTCTGCACTCTGTAAATGACATTGTTGTATCGGTTTAAGTGTAAATACTACCCGTATCAAGTATCAGTGTCCTAGGATATTGGACAATAAAGTTGTAATATATCACCACTGCTAACAGATTGTTAGACGATGTAAAATTTAAATTGACTATTTATCCTTCGTTTCACCCCTCAAAATGTGTCCTTCGTTTACTCCTCAACATGGAAATCCACTCTTTGGAGTGATGTGTGTACTCTTTTTGAGTGGATTCCACTCTTTAAGAACAAACCACTCATTTTTGGATGTTTTACAAGAGTTTTCCTCTTTTGGGGAGTGAAATGTTCACTCGTTAACATTTAGAGAGTGTTTCTTAATTAAGGAAATTTGAAAAAATGAAAATATAAGTATAATAAATGACTGGTAAATTATTCAAGCAACCCACAAAAATAGCATGACACTTTTGACGTCACGGCATGCGTCACACATTGAAATATGGTTATTGTCTTTAGTTATTCCCACCAGACCTATTTTACACAAAATAGGGGTTGTGTCCTATCTCCCTTTGGTTATAGTACTCTCATGAGTATGATTCCATGATGACCATGTATAAGTTAATAACACATTACACATTAGGTACTCAAAAGTTAAAGAGACACTGGCACATTGAAAAATAAAGTGCGCCCTCAAGATTTGTCAAAATCGATATTTTTGCATGGTTGTAAGGCATTATATACAAAAGCCCTCACCCGAATGATTAAGACCAAATGCTGTGCTTCCCTTATTGGGTAACAACGATTATTTATAATTCTAACGTCACCAGGCGAGACGTTAGAATTCAGCAGACACGAAAATGTCTTTTACCACACACGAACACGCACGCCGTATCCACATCTTTCCCACGCTATGCACATGTTTGATCGTGGTCTATAACCTTGGGTTTTAATATCAGTGATACGATCAAATAATCATCTACAGGTATAACACATTTGGTTGATTAAAGTAGGGTAAACGGCAAAGTGGTCTACATTATTACCTGGAGTCTTTATCCTCATACTCATTCCCTATCGTTTTGGGTCGCTATGTTATTTTATGTGTAATATATCTCTGTTCTTCCATGCCTAGAATTCATTTGGAGCAACATTGAAGAAATTTCTATTTTGTGAAAATGGTGCCAGTGCCGCTTTAGGTAATCTTAATAATAAAAGGCTAAAATAAGGATTTCGTTTGTGACCTGTAAAAGGCTACTATAGGTTGATTTTGGCATTATCTGACAAGGCTCCATATCATTTGGTGTCCTTTTGCCTCTAAACGCTAAAACCATGGTGTCTTTGGCTTTTTGTGCTATGCATATAGTACATTTAGTGTAGAATATAAAATGTTTTCGTTGTTTCTCCTAAATCTCAGTCTATATAAGTTGAGAGCAATTAAAGGAATGTTTATACTTAACTCATTTGAAAAGTGATCTCGGTGTTACGTTGCAGGTAATTTTGCCATCACCTTTATGAGAATATGATTATAATATGAACTGAAAACTGATGCTAGCTTTTAATAAATGAAGTCATCAGTGGTGGCACCAGACTTCTTTCTCTCTGGGTGGAACTGGGGGGAAGAAGGAAATTTTGGGGGGGGTCCGGGCAAAATCGAAGTTGGGTGGGGGAAACAACCCAAAATTTAAGACTTTTAACCAATTTTGACACCAAATCAGCTGATTTTTGCTCAAATTTATAACTATGTTGCCCCAAATCGCTGATTTTTTGCCCCAAATCTGTCATTTTTCTTCTGGTCGGAGGAGGCGTGGTGGTGGGGGGTGTGGGTGTTGGCGGCGCGGAGAAACTAAATTGGGGGCCACCACTGACGTCATGACTAACAGTTTTGTACCCTTCAGGACAACATTTTTTATGTATTAACACTCGTCGTGTCAAATTTACCTGGCTGCCCTCTCCCAGGAACTATTACTCAATAACTACAATCTTAAAGGATTTACTTTAAATCCCTAAAATTCACACATCAGAATGACCCAAAGTGTGCAAGGCAGCAAACAGTCAATTTCTGAACCCTCTTTATTCTTGCTATTTGCCCTAAATTTGAATTGTCTCCCACTTGTTGCACCAATGGTAAAGTGACTCATACAGCAAAATGATACTCTTAACTACTTGAGTATTTAGCTATTTTTGCTAATTATTGAACACCTTCATGAAACCCCATTATCGGTTATCAAATTGCAAGTCCCTTTTTAAGATACCATATCAAAAATCTATATTAAAGTGCAACAAGAGATTTCAAGGCATCCATATATTGAATCGTATATTGTTTTCATATAGATTTGACACCCAATAGATTTCTTACCTTGCAATTGTCTACAGAAATGTCTTGGAAGTGAAAACAAAGGTGATTTTGATTAGCTTATATTTAAATATAAACAAGCTGAATTTTGTATTTGCTCCATTTAAAAAAATATCCATTTCCCAATATTTGCACCGAAGAAATATTTATCAGCTTGATTCTTTCAGAGAGGGATATTTTTAATGGAAAGCTTTTATACACCACGGCAAAAATCATGGCTTTTTTAGGGATACCTGATATGTGAAATCTCTCATTGCACCTTTAATGCTCTGCATTTGCAAGAAATCACTACTTCTACTGGCACATGACTTTACTATACAATGTTTCAAAATTTGTATTTCCATAAGATTCTTTGGAATGGTAAGAATAAAATTTAAATTTGGATCAAGATATCTTACTACAAAAATAAATACCAATTTGCACTCTACACTGGCCAACTCTTAAAAATAAACTGAATCCACACATATGGGGGGGTCCACTGGTCATTGACAAGGGCATATCATGCACAACCATGGGGGTTTCAAAAAGTACCCCAAACATGTAATTTTTAGTACCCTAAACAAATAATTTTTAGTACCCTAAATAAGTATTTTAGTACCCTAAACAAGTATTTTTAGTACCCTAAACAAGTAATTTTAGTACCCTAAACAAGTCACTGGTTATTGACAAGGGGATACCATGCGTGACCACGGGGTTTCAAAAAGTATCTGAAACAAGTAATTTGATCGGTCTAAAAAAGCACCCTCAACAAGTATGGTTAAGTGTAAGATCCTACCCTTATCAAGTATCAATGTCCAGGATATTTGACAATAAAGTTGTAATATATCACCACTGCTAACAGATTGTTAGACGATGTACAATTTAAATTGACTATTATCCTTCGTTTCACCCCTCAAAGTGTTGTCCTTCGTTTAACTCCTCAAACGAGTGGAAATCCACTCTTTTTGGAGTGATTTTTACTCTTTTAGAGTGGAAATTCACTCTTTAAGAACAAACCACTCATTTTGGAGTGGTTTACAAGAGTTTCACTCTTTTGGGGAGTGAAATTTTCACTCGTTAACATTTAGAGAGTTGTCTTAATTAAGGAATTTGAAAAAAATGAAAATATACAGTATATAAATGCTGTAAATTATTCAAGCAACCCCACAAAAATAGCATGACACTTTGAACTTCACGGCATTGCTTCACACAGTGAAATATGTAATGTCTTTATTTTTACCCACCAGACACTAGTTACACAAAAATAGGGGTTGTGTCCTATCTCCCTTTGGTTATAGTACTCTCAATGAGTATGATTCCATGATGACCATGTAATAAGTTAATAACACATTAACACATTAGGTAACTAAAAGTTAAAGAGACACTGGCACATTTGAAAAATAGTGCGCCCTCAAGATTTGTCAAAATCGATATTTTTGCATGGTTGTAAGGCAATTATATACAAAAGCCCTCACCCGAAATGATTAAGACCAAATCAGCTTCCTTATGGGTAAACAGAACGATTTTATAATTTAACGTCACCGGCGACGTTAAATTCAGCAGACGACGAAAATGTCTTTTAACACAAGAACACGCACGCCGTATGCATGTTTCCCACGCTATGCACACTGTTTGATCGGTCTATAACCTTTGTGGTTTTAATATCACTGGCACATTTGAAAAATAGTGCGCCCTCAAGATTTGTCAAAATCGATATTTTTGCATGGTTGTAAGGCAATTATATACAAAAGCCCTCACCCGAAATGATTAAGACCAAATCAGCTTCCTTATGGGTAAACAGAATGATTTTATAATTTAACGTCACCGGCGACGTTAAATTCAGCAGACGACGAAAATGTCTTTTAACACAAGAACACGCACGCCGTATGCATGTTTCCCACGCTATGCACACTGTTTGATCGGTCTATAACCTTTGTGGTTTTAATATCAGTGAGTACGAGTCAAAAATATTCATGTAATATACACATTTGTTGATTAAAGTTATGGAAAACGTAAAAGTTGGTCTACAAATTACCTGGATGTCTTTATCCTCATATCAATGTCCCTATCTGTTTTGGGGTATGTTATTTTTATGTGTAAAATATATCTCTGTTCTTCCAATGGCCTAGAATATCATTTGAGAGCAAATTGAAGAAATTTCATATTTTGTGAAAATGTGCCAGTGCCGCTTTAAGGTACATCTTAAAATAAAAGGCTAAAATCAAAGGATTTCTTTGGCATTTAAAAGGCTAAAACTATTGGGTGTATTTGGCATATCTGAAAGGCTACATATCATGGGGTGTCTTTGGCATCTAAAAGGCTAAAACCATGGAGTGTCTTTGGCCTTTTGTGCTATGATATAGTACCTTTATGTGTATAAATAAAATGTTTGTTGTTCTCCCTAAATCTCAGTCTATATAAGTTGAGAGCAATTAAAAGGAATTTTATACTTAATTTGTTGAAAATGATCCTGTGTTACTTTGAGGTATATTTTGCCATCACCTTTATGAGAATATGAACTGAAAACTTGATTGCTAGCTTTTAATAAATGGAAGTCATGCAGTGGTGGCACCAGACTTCTTTTTCTGGGGTGGAACTGGGGGGAAAAGTGAAATATTGGGGGGGGGGGAAATTGAAATTTGGGTGGGGGAAATAACCCAAAATTTACATATTTTTAACCAAGTTTGACCCAAAATCGCTGATTTTTGCCCAAATTTATAATTAATTTTGCCCCAAATTGCTGATTTTTGCCCCAAATCTCTGTCATTTTTCTTCTGGTCGGAGGAGAGGTGGTGGTGGGGCAATTTCCCCCATGCCCCCACCTAGTGCCACCACTGACGTCATGACTAACAGTTTTGTACATTCAGGACAACATTTTTATGTATTAAAGGGGGATGGCCCGATTTAAGGATATGAAGTTTTCATCTTAATAGATTGGCCTTCACTCCAAAACCCCATCTGTGAAGTTTCGCGCCGATATTTCAATCCGTTTTGATGCGAGAGCTAAAAATGTGATTTTGTAAGCCCCCATTGAGTTCTGTGTAAAATTAATATTGGTCGACCAAAATAGGGCACATTTTCACTCATTACTTCCAAACCAAACATCCTTTTGCCCTAAGATTTCACAGGGTAAATGAGAAAAATAGTAGCTCTCTTCTGATACCAAAATGTTGACCACTTCCGGTAAAATCTGGGGACGAGGCTATTAGTGATCGGGCCATGGACCTTTAACAACTCTCGTGCAATATACTCAATGAAAATGAAAGCATACTTTTAGTGAATGAATTCTATTTATATAATACATTGTAGGCCTTTATGTCTGATTTTTGCACACAGGCCATTACCCTTGCAATGGCCAATTAATGTGTCTAAATGTACTTATAGACTATGGGGCGTAGACCAAATAACAAGCTGCATAACAAATTCCGTAGTCCCTTCAAAGGGATAAGACAAAACCCGGTGTAAAATTATTGATAAATTTTTAACATGACACAACCGTCTGTTGCCCCAAATAAAACTTGCACATTTTCTTAAAAATGAATAAAATGTCACATCAATTTCTCTTTCATAATATCAGAGACCAATGGATATGTATAGACTTCAGCGAACCATTAACTAAAGATATTACAATGGGCCCGGTATGCGGAGCCATTGTTATAGCCAGGTGTTATCACCTCCACGATTCGGGTTGAGTAACAAAATACCCATCCTCTTTCACAATAGCTAACCAGTTTACATTATGATATAGGTCGTTGACCCTAAATTTTCTTCTGAAAGCGTGGTAAATTGAATACAAATGAAATTAAGCAATAAGTTACGGATTTTAATTCTGCACAAAGTTGTTAGGTCAAAGCTTGCCCAGCAACATTCTGGCATTATGTTTGTTTGTCTTTCTTCCTTTTCGAATAAATGATGAAAAACATGGACAAAGTTAATTGAACACGCACTATAGAAGCTCAAGATTTATTTGCGAATGAGGATAAGTAAAGACTTCGTCTAAAATAGGAGAGGTGGTAACACCTGAGTCTTTTCAACCGTGAGACAATATAACAATGGTCCTGCACTCCCAGATGAAAAGGGATCTGAAGTGTTTTTCTACACCGCATACTGAGCCGGTAATTGAATATCATTAGCTCCATTGTTTGCTGAAGTCTAGTGTATCTATTGGTCACTGATATTGGGGAAAATAAATTAAACTGACATTTTATTCATTTCCAAGAAAATGTGCCAGTTTTATTTGCGGCAACAGACGGTTATATGATTTTAATTATTTATTATGAATTTACACTTGGTTTCCCCTAGCCCCTCGATGGGGACCACAAAACAACAGCATAGAAGGACATGCCCCATAGCCTATTAACATAAATGTGGTTAATTTACAATATTACAAGCACTGCCACGGTTCTCGATAAGCCCAAATTGCATTACATTCATAATAAATACAATAGCAAATGTACCAGGATGTAAGGCTCAATTTTTAGTTTGTCAATTAGGGATTCAAACATGTTTACAGAGTGGTTCATCACGAATCAACACAATGCATCCATGTGTCCGTGTAATATTTATACAATATAGCGCCTATTTGGATGCATGAGTCTGTTTTATTTTGTGATGACCACTCATGTTTGAATCCCTTTCAACAATGAAAATCCTTATTAATATCATGGCAGCAGGATATAATTATTCTCACTGTAACAGTAAAATCTTCCCCGTTTGACAAAATTTTTTCCCCCTCGTTATATATTTTATCAAAAAGTGAAGCCAACAAAGTTTTGGCAGTTTGTTGCTTTGGCGGTTTTCACCTGTATGAAGAGTTCCAAGCAACGTGACGTCGACTTAACACATACCGCGTAATCGCGTAATCATGTGTATGTGCTAATTTGCATAGCGACTGTGGGTTTATACGAATCAACATGGTATCTCCTGTACAGCAGAATCCGGTGAGTTGTTAAACATTATAATAATGGTATTACAATGCAAAGTACATGTTGTAAATAGCTACTTTAAATTAATTCACACATACTACCAAATCTTCGTCTATCGATCGCAAAAAACTTTTTGTCATAGTAATGTCAACCCCAAGAAGAGAGAACATGGACTGACAGAGCACCATGGTGGTCGCATTGTATTGAGAATCCATTTAATGGGTCACATTTGGTGAAAACTAAGCTGAAATATGCTATTTAGGCCAAGCATAGTATTTCCAATCATTAAGATGTATTGCCAGATACACACCTTAAAGGAGATTTTGTCCAAATATGAAGAAATACACAGACACGCTCATACACAATTAATGGCTAGTGTAACATTAGATTTAAACACGGACCTTTTTTCATTGGTGAGTCATTCCACTATGGATGACAAACAGTATTACACAAGGAAGCCCTCTGAAATTGGATAAAAATACATTGTGGGTTCCTTGAACCACTTGTGTTGCCTGCCATCGTGGTTTGTAAATGATATGCCTCATGTAACCTTTGACTTAATATGTGGCCTTTGACCTCATAAACAATTGCCCGTAATTCCATAAAGCTTGGTTCCAATTGAACTTGCAACTTTTCAATTGAGGTCAATTTTACATTGACCTCACATGACCTTTCACCTTGGTTCATGACATTGGGGTATGTACTTTGACCCTCATCAACAAATGAGAGACCCAATGTTACACTATGGCCCAAGTTTGGTTAAATCCATCAAAGTATGCCGATATTACAGGCACTGTTTACCCTTTTTTGTTCCCAACTGACACAACGACAACCACAATCATCATCATCAAACAGGCAACAACAGTGGACAAAGTGAATTGTGTCTTCCTGCATGCCCTGTTTTTTTTTGTTTTTTTAATGCAAGGTGACACGAAAATGGTCTAATTGAAGTAGACTAGCCTGAACAATGCATTCAAAAGAGTTCACAACAAATCGAGTCTTAGCTCATGATTTTGAATGGCTTCCCAAATGACCACAGCACATTTCTGTCGGATTTTACAACACAGTATAAACAAAACTTAGCAGTAGGTATGAATTTATAAAGGCGGTATTCGGAAGAGGATCCGCTTTAGACTAGTTTAAACCAGGTTAGTCCTACATGAGTGGAACCTATTTTCCCTTCCAACATACTCTAAAAATGCATGTAACATGTGAAAAATTCCCTCATGGATGTGCCCACAATGGCCCATCCAAGAGGGAATTTTCTCAACATTTTACTTTAATTTTTCACATTATTTTGAAAGGGAAAAATGTCCGCTCATGGATGACGAACCCTGGTTTAAAACCCAGGTCTATAAAGTTAGACTCCCTTTCGAATACCACCATGTTTTTTGTACAAATATACAGTAGTGATATCTTCTCTTCGTAACCGGCATGTTTTGGTTCCCATTCAACGTAAAATCACGATTAGGATTTTTTACTTCGCTCCCTGCATACTTCTTTTTGCTTGTATGCGACCCTGGAGTAAAAGAAAAAAGTTTTATGATCATTTTGATATCAATCATTAAAGTGTCAACGAGAGTTTCACATATATGTGTCCCAAAAAAATGAAGTATTTATTTTTGTCCTTAAAGGTCCATGGCCCGTCGTAATAGCCTTGTCCCATAGCCCCCCGATTTCACACCGGGAATGGTCAAAACATTTTGGTATCAAAAGAAAGCTACGATTTTTTCTCATTTACCCTGTGAAATCTTAGGGCCAGAGGATGTTTGGTTTTTGGAAGTCATGATTGAAATTATCCCCATTTGGTCGACCATATTAATTTTACACAGTACTCTCTGGGGCTTCAAAATCACGTTTTTAGCTCTCACATCAACACGGATTGAAATATCGGCGTGAAACTTTACAAGATCGGGGTTTTCATAGCCTTAATTCGGGCCATCCCCCTTTAATGTAAATCTTTCCATAAAAAATCCCCATCTGAAGGATTAACTGAGAAATGTTTCTTTGGTACGCAAATTGGTGAAATTTTTCTAATTTTGTGTAGGAGAAAATACAAATTCAGCCAATGTTTTATATTGGAAGATAAGGCTAATCAAAATCTCTCTCTTTCTCTCTTAAGCATTTCTGTGCCAAAAACAATGTACATAAAATCTATTGAGTGTTAAATATAAATTGCTATATTGACCCAATATTTGGGTGCCTCAAATCTCTCGTTGCAACCTGTTAAATTCCTCTTTATGGATGCCACATAAAATGTTAAATTGCAAAATGTCCTACATCAAACTAAAATGAACAAAAAGTTTTAAAGGTAACGAATGAGAGGTGCATCCAATTGTGTATATGTTACATATTTCATATAGTTAGAACCCCAAAAAGGAACCTTACCTTCTCTTTCCTATAGAATTCTTAAAAAAAAGTGTAACGTCAAGGGTGATTTTTATTCCCTTATATTGCAATATTAAAACCTAAGCTGATTTCCTATTTCTCCTATAGGAATTAGAAATTTTCAACTATTTTTGTACGCTGAAGAAATACTTTTTTCAGCTTACCCTTTTAGATGGTGTATTTTAATAGAAAGCTTTACAGCAATGGAAAAAAAAATCAAAATTTTCACCTTTTTTTTTTTAATTTTATTATTTTATTTGAATTTCTTGTTGCCACACCCTTAATGGTTGAACCTAAGTAGATTTCAACATTCATTTGTTTATTTTAAAATATTACTGGGTTCAATGTTAGGAGAATTTTCTCTTATAACACGTTTATTTAGAATGGGCTAATACACCATAAATATTCACGTTTTACACATTCTTCAGAATAGCTATTTTGAGTAATGTTCAAGTATTCCTGATTCAGTTCGTATCCTGTATTAAAGGTTCACTACTCTGAGTAAAAGTCATCACTATTCTGAGTAAGGTTCCCACACTCTGAGTAAGGTTCACTATTCTGAAGTAGGTTCACTATTCTGATAAGGTTCACTATTCTGATTAGGTTCACTATTCGATATGTTCACTATTTCTGAATAAGGGTTCACTATTCCTGAGTAAGGTCACTATCTGAGTAATAAGTTCACTAGTCTGAGGAAGGTTTCACTAATTCTGAGTAAGGTTCACCACTCCTGATAGGGGGTTTTTTTTCCCTATTTGAGTAAGGGTTCACTATTCTGAATAAGGTTCACTATTCTGAGTACGTTTCCCTATTCTGATATAACTTTGACACCACTCTTGAGTGAGGTTCACTATTCTGAGTAAGGTTCACTTATTCTGAATAAGGTTCATATTCTGATAAGGTTCACTATTCTGAGTAAGGTTCACCACCTCTGAGTAAGTTTCACTTTCTGAGTAAGGTTCCTATTCTGTAAAAGGTTCAGCTATTCTGATTAAGGTTCACTATTCTGATAAGGTTCACTATTCCGAGTGAGGTTCACTATTCTGAGTAAGTTCACTATTGCTTAATAAGGTTCACTATGCGATTAGGTTCACTCTGCTGAGTAATAGGTTCACTATTCTTAGTAAGGTTCACTTATCCTGATTAAGGTTCACCAACTCTGAGTAAGGTTCAACTATTCTGAGTAAGGTTCGTATCCTGAGTAAGGTTCACTACTCCTGAGTATGGTTCACTATTCGATTAAGGTTCACTATCTGAGTAAGGTTCCCTATTCTGACTAAGGTTCACTATTTGATTAAGTTTTCACTATATCTGAGTACTAAGTGTTCACTATTTCGATTAATAGTTCAATATTCCTGAGTAGGTTTCACTTTCTGAGTAGGTTTACCACTCTGAGTAAGGGTTCACTATTTCTGAGTAAGGTCACTATTCTGAATAAGGTTCCTATTCTGAGTGAGGTTCACTATTCTGAGTAAGGTTCACCAATCGAGTAATGTTCACTTTCTGAGTCAGGTTCATATCCTGAGTATGTTCACTACTCTGAGTCGGTTCACTATCTTAGTAAGGTTCACCACTCTGAGTAAGGTTCACTATTCTGAGTAGGTTTCCTTATTCTGAGTAAGGTTCATCACGGTATCTGAATAAGTGTTCACATTCTGAGTAAGGTTCACTATTCTGAGTAATAAGTTTCACTATTCCTGAGTAATAAGGTTCCTATTCTGAATAAGGTTTCCATCTTCTGATAAGGTTCACTCTTTCTGGAATAAAGGTTCCTATTCAGAGTAAGGTCACATTCTTAGTAGATTCACTATTCTGAGTTAATAAGGTTCACTCTTCTGAGTCTAAGGTTCACTATTCTGAGTAAGGTGCATTATCGGAGTAAGGTGTTCACTATTCGAGTAGGTTCCCTATTCTGATAGGTTCCCTATCTGATAAGGTTAACTATTCCGAGTGAGGTTCAATATTCTGAGTAATGGTTCAACTATTTTCCGAGTAGGTTCACTCTCTGGTAGATTCCTATTATTTTTCTCTATCTGAGTTAAGGGGTCCATTCCCTTGGGACCAAAAAAATCCCTTTGATTTATTTAATCAATGACCTCAAAACAATCTATATTGTGGCAGTTATTA
Organism: Ophioderma brevispina; assembly: GCA_023653785.1. NCBI lineage: Eukaryota > Metazoa > Echinodermata > Ophiuroidea > Amphilepidida > Ophiodermatidae > Ophioderma > Ophioderma brevispina. The sequence goes on from JAMKCH010001949.1 coordinate 45,527, forward strand.
AACTCGTATTATCATTAATTTTCATACCGAACATCCCCAAGTGCACAAATCCAAATTGAGCATGTTAATTTGCTACTAATAAAGGGTATTGCTTATAGACTATAGTTCTCTGCAGTTATAACTATTATTTTCCGATCCAATATCAACCCAAAATTTGTTACACTCTGACCAACACTGTTGCTCTAAAACCACTCAAGCATTTCTTAGAAGCAATTTACAATGTGGTGAGATGAAAAAAAAAGAACAAAACCTGTAGAAAGATAAACAAAATACATCTCGGTTTAACGCGTCCCTAGACCGCGAGTGTCGTCTGTCTGCCATGCGGTTTGTGAATGGGGCCAAATTTCACAATGAGGTCACCAATGGTCACATGAGATCACAACATGTCACCCCAACCAGCAAAATAGATCACCACATGTCAGCCACCAGGAGGAAGAAAGGGGGGGGACAGATGAGGCCACCACCCCGCCTCCTCCCTTAGTCCGCCGAGTTTCTCCTCCTCGTAGCCCTTACAAAATCATACGGCATATATTAAGGGTTAATATTACACCAGTTACATCATTGTAGCCCTTACACTTCTACTGCCATATATTAAGGGTTAATATTTTGAACCACAGACATACACCAGAGGTCTTGCATATTGCCTTCTGCATATCTTTCAGACGACACAAAAAAGGTAGTGCAACTTGCTGCAATGTTTAGCTAACCAAACGGGACAAATTTTATTACCATAACCCTTTGTGGTGACGACCTTGTCTTGCTCTGAACTGATAGGTTCCCTGATGTTTTTTAGCTCATCACTGGTTGACTTTTGGGTTGTTAACCTATCTATCTGTCTCACTTGCTTTATTATTCTTCTACGCTTCCTAAGAACCTAGGCTGAAGTGGTTCTCCTGATTCGACTGACCTGTATAAACGATAATTAAATCTTTAACAAGAATTACATTGGTGCATAATTAAAATGGCCCTCTACAACTGTGTTTAATGGCATCCCTTCTTGGAAGATGTAAATGAGCTAATTAATAATTTGAATACCTGTCCCAAAGTATACAGCCCCTGACCTCAAGCCAGTTCTATCCCCATGTTTCTATCACCCATGGCCAAAACTTTTTGTAGTTGATTTCCTAATCGGTTCAATAGTCTGTAGATGGATGAATGAATTGTTCTGTGTAGACATGCACCCATGCACCCATCCATCGGACATTATCACATAGGCCCTCTGGTTGTGAGGCCGAATGCATGGGTACAATGGGTTAATGTCCAGTTTGTAATCATAGGAAAGTGTGTCCACGATACCTAATGCACCTCTCACGCTGGTGTAAGGACACCATCAGCATTTTAAACAACTTGCAAATCCCTTGGTGCATGTCCCCTTTTGGTGAACATGCAAGTCCAAGTCGGGCCAGTCATACATTTTACAGGTGGTTTGTTCCGATTTATGTGTATTTTGTTCTCTACTTGAATATTAGAGCCGGCACTATCACTACCCCCCATCAAGTCCGTGGGAAACAAAGCTATGTGTTTTGAATGTAACGCCATAATACATGTTGCAAAGCTCTATACAATACTGGGCTAATATTGTGGGTTAACCACTAAAACGCGGTTTTTTGTTTATATCTTGGAATGAAATGGATTCGGGGCCTCAAATTTTCAGGATGAAATGAGAAAAATACGGCTTTTCATCTGATATCAAATCGATACTACTTCCAGGGAAATCAGGGGTCCCAAGACGATCGAACAAAAACCGCCCCTTTTTAAAGTGATTCCAGGGAGGAGATTTTTTTTTGTGGGATATGATTCCTCAAATTGGGCACTGAATCGGTTTGTAGACCACCTCCAAAGAACGTTTTGACGGTTTATGTGGACACACAAGCACAAAGAAAACCGCATATCTTGTTTGAGACATTGCTTGATTATCGTGTATTCGTCCCTAGAGAAAACCATATGCCGTTGATTTTCGTCATGCATAGACTAAATCCTCCATCTCATTACATAAGTGCGTATTGGGCTTATTTACTTCAGGCGTTGATTATCTTGGAAAGGCATTCAATGTGCAAAAAAAAAACAGGTTTGAAAAAATATGTGGGACGCTTCTTTCTGGAAAAAAAACAAAAAAAATGTCCTTGTGTTTCTTTAAGGACTCAATCATCTGGAGAACTTGTAACAGAATTCCTTACTTGTGATGTGAAATCTGGGAACACCCACCACATTCGCACAGGACAGTTTTTGAAAAAATAAGAAAATAGCTTAAAATCTGTTTATTGTACTTTTTTTTTGTCAGAATTGTATAAGGCGTACTTGACTTGTGTATGAAGAAGAAAGAAGAAAACGGTTTTTGGAAACTTAATATTCAAACTCTGCAGTAATATAAAAACTCAACATATAAAATTTCCCACCATGTGGCTGGTTTTCCCAGATCGCATCACATATTATTTTTAAATATTACAATACAAAAAGCGTTCACCCCCAAACCGTTTCCGTCTTCCATCATGGATTGTGATGGTGACAAAGTCCACCAAGGTCCATAAGGCAGGTCAAAAGGCAGGTGCTCGAAGCTCACTGACAAAGTAACCACCGTCGATGAGGACACCCATTCCAAATATCCATCCGGAAGGCATCCCCATGGCACGCCACCTCCAGTTTCTGACCATAGTGTTTCATCACGAAAGAAGGTGGCTATAGGCAGCTCCCAACTATGAGAACTCTGTTCGCTGCACTCCCCCCCATCCCCATCTGACTCACCTGATACAAGGACTGCCAGCCCCTCCCCCATAAAAAAATTGATAGATTACCATCAGCCCCCGATCTTATCAAATCTGCTTGTTTATTATAACGAACACTTGGAACTGACTGCCAAAAACAAATCCTAAGAACCAGGGAATAAACCTAACATGATACACAATTCTATAACAAACAGTCAAAATATTAAGGCGATTCACAAATTTGGTTGATCTTGAACTTGCGGGTTTGTGTTATGAGCAGTTTCATTATTTCTCAGGGCCCCATACAGGCCACTGTGTGTAATTTTCTGTCCCGTTATGGACAAAAATCAAAAATTTGCTCTTTCCTCATTCATTACAGATATGGCCGATTTGATCGTCGCTTAGGTACATGTGGAATTACTACGCTACCGGTACTCAGATATATACAAATCATCACCTTTTTATGCCTACGTCGGGGGGGGGGGGGGATGAGGATGTGGATCACAAAATCCCCTTTATCAACACTTTGTATAACAACTTACTGCTTTCCATATATCCATCCACCCTGAACATTCAGGCTCCCTCGCAAGTGACTTTCCCCTTTTTCTGGTACTTGCTACCACACACCAAAGAAATCCATTCGAGACAAAACAACTCCAACAATATCAATATAACTGGTATACACCAATTTGTTGACCCTTCTTTCCCCACTATCATCTTGCCCAGCATCATCAAGGCTGGTTTTCTTTCTGGTCTGAAGGCCCTGTCGGGGTCAGGACACCTCCGTTTTGGACTGGACCTCCTCCGATTTACAGTCCACACATGTATCTGCAAAAATCACAAGAAAAACAGTGTCAGTTTGTCATTGATGAATAGTGTAATTGTTTGTGTTATATGTGGAAAATTACACACTATGAATTGAAATCAGCGCAAAGGGCTAATCAAGAAACAAGTCCTTTTTCACATTAGCCACAACCCTGAAATTAAAGGTGGATTTTCATGATTCTAGCACCTTCTTTTTTATTTACGGTTTGCTAGATATCGTTGAAAAAGCTTTTTTTCCCAAATAAGTTGAACCAATCTGTATTTTGATGTTGTGACAAATGCTTGCGTCTCAGTATCCGGTTCCCATAGGCTATTGTACTCTAATTTTTTGTCTGTTCTCTTATATTATTTATTTAAAAAAAATGGCAAATATTTTAACATGATACGATCAATTTGCAGTAAATTTTGTAAACATGCATTACAAAGGCTAGATTTCAGTTGGGGGGGGTGCAAGGCTGATGATCACAAAATGCCTCTTTATATGGAAACCTCAAATGGTGTTCAGGTTTTTTAACACCAAAAGTTTTTTTTTAAATTTTAGTATATATTGAAAATATTTACCCAAATACCACATCTCTTGGTTAATAGTGTCTTGTCTCCAAACAATTAAAAACATAACAAATGTAATGTTTTACCTTTATTTGTCAATCGAATAATTTTGAAACACTGCTATATTTACGAAAGAAATGAAAACATATTTTTAACATGTAGTGTTTCCCAACCTTTACAAATAAGAGCAAGTCTCATGTGTGAGTGCCCATCTTTTTTTTCCTCCTTTCCTCGGCATTTGGGCGCCAACCTTTTTTTCCTCGGCATTTGGGCCAGACTCCTCCATGTAATTTTGTCGTGTGGGTTTTCCACTCTCCCCCACAATGAAGTCTGTTATGTCATGTTACCTTCCACACATTGAATATGCCAGTACCAACCCATTTATAAACCTGGGTGAAAGAGAGTAACTGAGGTCACACACTGGCCACAGTGGGGCTTGAACACAAATAATCATGGCTATATGGTATCCATCGAAACCACACTTCTGCATGGGTTTTTGAAAGATGGTGTATTGAGTCCATTCCCACAATACACTGTTTTTGGGACCTTTCACTTCAATGGGTGATGTGACCCACAAATCCTATTCCTAAACCTAACAACCCTGACTTTTACACTCATTTTAGCCCACAAAGTGCTATAACTTGGGGGTTTTTGCATAATCTCATGACATTTTTGTGGTTCTTAAACTTCTTGAGCACTTTTATCTTTAAGTACTGACATGGTGTTTTAGTATACATTACAGTAATAGGCACCCTGCAATGGCATTGTGGGGATTGATTCACAACCCCCTTAGGTTTTGACAATATGGTCCTACATAGAGCACCGATGCCAGATTATATTCATTTCATGCCTGAAATATTACAGTAAAATATACAAAAACTAAATACAATTTATGTAAAAAAAACACAACAAGTATTGAATCATCCAGAATTTATAGAATTTTAAAGTTTCCTTCCCTACCTGGATGATGAAGGAATGGTGGTCAACGAACCGTCATTGGCAGCAGCAGTAGGCTTGTTGAACTTGGATTTGGGGTGAGTGTCACTGATCTAGAAGTAGATAATAGGTTAGTGAAAAGTAAGTTGAGTGTATAGACACTTGAATTATTATAATAACAATAATAATTAGATTTATATTAGCGCTTAGCATACAGATCAAAGTGCTTTACAGTTACATAAACAAATCCCAACGCCTAAATTGTTCAAGCAACAAACATCGCAACAAAGAAGATTACCCCACTGCCCTCTTCAGGAATTTCAAACCGAGTGCAAACAAAATCGTTGTTACCCAGCGGACGGATCCACCGCGAGAGGAAAATATACAAATTGTGTCGCCAAGCGCCACAAAAGGTCATTTTCCTAGATATACAGGGCGCCAGGCGCATGTGCGCAAAAAGGCACTTTTCGACATATTACAAGCCGCCCGGCGCCCTTTGGTGAGGCGTGCGCCCCCCCCCCTAAATCCGCCGTAGTGCTTTGAAGGACCATATACAGACTTCTGTTTTGAAGTTTTGCTGTTTCCCCCCCTACAATCCCGCATCCCCCCCTTACGCCTCCTCTCCCCACTCGCTCCCCACCCACTCCTTCTTCCCCCCCATCACCCCCACCCCCTCCCCCTGCTCGCCTATCCTTCCTTGCTCCCAATCCCCCCCTACACCCAACTTTGCAGTTCTGAGCCTGTGATGCCAATATAAAGAAGTGAGTTGCAGTAATCTAGACGGAGGAAAAAGTGATCTTACGGCATGTTGCAAGGTGTCTGCGTCTATGTACCGTCGAATGCGGCAATGTATGAGGTTTAAAATTCAGAGCAAGGGAACAAGGGGATACATGTGATGACATGTCATTTTTTGTGTCAAATGAACACCAAGTTGCGTAAGTGGAAGATGATTTATAGTGGTGACCAATTATTGATAGTTGTATATGGGACATGCATGAAGGATATTTGAGGAGCCAGCAATGAAAAACTCATTTTTTCTACATTGAGTTTGATTTGTTTTTGTTCATCAAATTTTAATTGCATTGATGCAAGATTCAAGTCTGCAAATAGCATTATCACTGTCACCGGGTGGTATTTCTGGGTCGAATTAGCATATATCTGAGTGTCGCTGCATATATATGGCAGTTTTCAAGTTGAATTTCTGAATGCGTTTCCCAAGTGGGTATGTGTATACGTAGCAAAAACTTCCAGGTCCCACCACAGATCCTTGTGGTAGGACCAAAATCCATATTGTGTTGTGCTGGAGAAGTGCCTCCGATTGAACGTTACTTGTGCGACCTCTAAGATAGACTTGTATCCATGAACTGGGCTGATCCACCTACTCCTAGGATTTGAGTGAGTCTGGTATTTAAGATACTAAAATCCAACAGTATCAAAGGCAGCAATCAAATCCAGTAAAACTAGATTTGTCGTATGGCGCTCGAGCTATCATTTTTTACTTTCAGAAGTGCACCGTTTCTGTTCCGTGCATGGTTGTATAGTGACTGGTACGAAATCTAGCGTTTATTTCATAATGTGAGTGAAGATTGTGCCATAACACACTTTTCCATGAATTTTGGGAAAGCTACTTAATGTTTGAAAACAGGCCATCATTTTTCGTTCATTTGGATTTAGTGTTGTCTTTTTGATTAGTGCGTGACAATGGCTTGCTTTAGGCCAGACGGGAAGGTACAAGATCTTAGGGAGAGATTAATCAGTGACGTCAAAGGTTGTATGATGGTTGATGTACATTGCTTTTACATGCCATAATGTACAATTCAAGTGAGCAGCATTTATTGGGGAGTTTACCAACAATTTCGTGGACTTCCTCCTTGTCACCTGTGTTGAATCCCAACAGTTCCTTTACGCTGTACATATATGTTCTGTCTGACTCCCTTTGGGTGGTATCGGAGGGACATGTGTAGGAATGGAATTTGGTTCAAGATTTTGTCAATTTACCAATGTTGTTTTCAAAAAAACTTAGCAAATGAGTTGACTTAACTCTGCCATAGTCTCACAGGCAGGAAAAATTTTAGCTCCCTTGTTGAGAGCGTATGTATTTGGTTACTCCTTGTTATCAGCGGGGGTGGCAAGTGTTCATGATTTTTAGTAAGTTTCCTTTGCTTGGTGTAGAGTTAGTTAAGCAAAAATCTGGCATTTGTATTGCATTCCAGTTTTCATCCGTCTTAGGGTTTTTCCATTTTCTCTCCAAAAGTCGAACGTAACTGACGGGCCTCTTTGATTCTGTGTGTACCATGGACACAGGGGCCTTACATTTCTAATTCTGTGATGGGTGGTGCACATGCATGTTATCTGTAACTCTTTGTAATATATGTTCAAATTGGTCATAAACAATGTCAACAGTGGTGGTGTTATCAAAAAACATAAGATGAAAACTCATTAGCTAGATCAATTGGAAAGAGCAGTATGTAATAGCTTTGTAATTACGAGTTGTGAGGTTGACCTGTTGCCAATGGTGGTTGAATTTTGTACATCAAAATTAACAACAGCATGATCAGTGGAAGACATCTTACAACATTACAGTTACTGATTAATCTAATCATCTGATCTTGTGATAAGTAGTCAAGTGTGTGACCACGTTTATGTGTGGGTCCAAGACACATGGTGCTGTGTTAATCCAAAGATGACAAAGTGGGCATAAAATTAACAAACATCATATTTGGATGGAACGTCTACATGCAAAGTAAAATCACCAAGAATCACAATTTGTTAGCTTCTTATTTACATCACATATAAAAATGATTCAATTTCACACAAAATACTCCTTAGTTTTAAAGCCATTTTCCGTAGATGGGGGTGGCCTATATATTACAATATATTGTCACATCTTAATGAGTCCATAATGATAAGCAGTTCAAAGTATTAGTAGTGGATAGTGATAGTGGTATGTTGAGTTGTAATTTCAGTGAGGATTTATACAATACTCCAATACCACCATTAAGTCAGTCTGCGTCTGGCGAAACATTATTAAAAGAATAAGTTGGAAGAGTGAGTTCACCTATGATGACTGGATCATCCTCACTAAGCCAGGTTATGTTAGGAAGAAAATATCCAAGTCATTTTCCAAAACGAAATCATGTATATATAAAGTTTTGTGAATACGCACGATCGTGATTCCATAATGCCGGCGCTTATACCGGCTGAGTTTTGTTGGTTAGCTCAAATTGTTTGATTACTGGGTTTGTCAGCTTCTTGAAGTTGGGGAGGGAATTTAATACTCCTTATATGAAGTTTTCATTCTATTTAATCACAGGTAGCATTCATATGCATGCCTTATATCTTATGGTCCCCCTTGCTTTAATCACTGGTGTTTCCTGATTGTGTTTAAGGTGTGTAGGGTATATTAAGGTGACTCATACATGGCTTTGTGATTAGAACCAAAAACTACTTATAATCTAATGCATATAGGATTAAGCATACTATCCTGGTTAAATGCAATTATCAATCCTTGTTTTAAAAAATGCCTGATTTAAATGTGTCACCATATCATAATGGTTTTTTACAATGCACAGAATCCATGAATTAATGATGAGTTGAATTTTGTCGTTCATTTTCCAAGGCCAAGAAAAAAAAACCAAGTTTGACTCAGAAGACTGCCGCACATTTTGTTTGGAATTGGTCTTTTAGATTATAGGTGCCTTTTTTAGGTTTTCACTCATTGAATTTTTTTAATTTTCAGAAAAAAAGGAAAACTGGTCAACATTCCAATATTTTTTTTGGCATTTTTGCAATTAGAGTCCATTTCGTCATTGCTTTTTTTTTAAACTTTTCACATCTGAGACAAACTTTTTTTTGGCCTAATATCTAATTCATGGTCACAACTTTTAATTACCATTCTTTATTCTGCCTTCCATCAGCCTGCTCATCTTTGTCAGGAGCCTGGGTGACTCTGTATACACTGTTTGTCTTCTATAGCTACATCTCTTCTGGGCTGTTATCATAGGGCCCTGAGTGTAACCCTCTCACATGAACGACATCAAATGTAGAAAACCGAAGTCTGAATTAAAACACACACACAACACACAACAATCATCAATATATTCTTGCTGATATCATGTGGCACACTGTTTGATTTCTTTCAAATTGGAGAAATGATATGCGGGTCAAGGAAAATTAATCAACTTGTCCTCTTACAAACACCTGGTTTCATTTAAGCTATTTTAAAATATCTCAATCCACCAAAATCCTATATTTGAAAGAGGATTACTAACATACATAACGGCTTAATCCTCTACAAATGTTTGCCTCTGCTCTCCGTTCGTTCTTCCATCATTGATGAAGATGACCATGAAAGACACATAATTTAAGAAATCAAAGTTTGTAGACCATTTGAGCAGGACAAATGTCGACCAACATGACATTCCATGGAGGAGTACTTGCCTCAATGCAGTAGCTAAATGGTGTGTTTGTGGGGGGGGGTGGGGTTCTCAGTAGAAATGGGGGTATGGGGATGCCTAGCCTTGAAGGATATCATTCTTACTCTATTATATCGGTCCTTTTTTTTCTTGAAAATTTGGTATAATGGGATTGTTTTCCTTTAGAATATATTTCCCATTGGTAATCAGGGTATAAAGAATGAGTTGCATCCCACAAGTGTCACAAATAGTGCGGCCAGAATGGTTCAAAATATATTTAATCATTCAGTGGGAGGGGGCAATTTCTTCCCCCAGTTTGCCTGCAAACCAAAATCTGCATCTCTGGTAATAGCTAATGTCCCTTTTTTGGCAAAAATTGGTATAAGATTGGGTCCATCCCCACTTCCAGACTCTTGCAGACACATCCCTTTAATAACCCAATCAGAGGCTAAAGCCAGAGGGTGGGGCATGCAATGACAGCATGTTCCCCCTGCCTACAATGTTCCACGAAAAACTCAGTCTTACAGTCCATCTGTATAGATTTTGTCTAAAAGCTGTTGTTTTTTGAGGGTGTGATACATGCCGAAATATAGCATAGGACTTTCTATCTAACAATTGTGACTATGTATGAACTAGTAGTTGGAGCTGATAATGGGCTCGATCATGTTCCATCCCCCCCTCAACATTCATTACATTCACAAATCGTGGCTGCCATCACAAAATCCCTGGCTACACACCACTGACCCAACCAAACTTGAGACCCCTGGGTTGAGCTCTTGACTAGTTGATCTAAATAAAGTCCAACATTGTTGTTTAGTTTTATTTGGTCAGATGGTGGCAACTGCAACTTGCGTCTTTAAAAAGCTGTCCCGATATCCTCAATGCCATTCACAACAGTAAGGCCCGTTGCTATTTGTGCTGCTAGATCTTTCTGCAAGCAATTTTGATACTGTTGATCATGCCATTCTTTTGGATAGGTTACGTGGATCCTTTCAAATTCAAGGTACTCTTGCCTTACAGTGTGATCCCGGTCTTACCTGCAGAAAAAAAAACCTCTCTTTTCGTGTGCGCATTGGGGATGCATTTCAAACAAGCATGCATCTCCCTTTCGGTCTTTCCTCAGGTTCTGGGTCGGGCCTCTCTTTTTCATAATGTACACATACTGTACGCATCAATCAATCCGGAAGCACAATATGGCTTACCACATGTATGCGAGGTGTACAGCTCCTATTTTGACATTTGAATCCTAAGATTGATGATGATGCAAACATGCTGTCAAGACTCTCTTTTCCCCCCTTTTCTTTGTATTGATTAAATCAGTGAGTGTATGCGCTGTAACAACTCAATTGAATGATGAAAAAACAGAATTTTTTCATCGCATGTTCATCTTATTACAAAAATTCTATTACCAACTCGGCTCAAAGATATTACCATCAGGGGCCGGACAGTGATGTTCCTCAGTCCTCGGCAATTAGAAACCTTTGGTGTCGTGTTTGACAAGAGAGAGAAAAAAAAAAAAACATTGTCTATGACTTACATGTAAATGTCATCAGTAAGTCTTGTTACTTTCACCTTCGCAATATGTACCGCTCCCGCCGCTTATCACATTTGAGAGTTGTCATCAGCTCGTCCGTTCACTGATTTTATCTTCGCATTTTGTATGGCCATTCACTTTTTATGGAATGTCCGGCCAGAGAATCGGATAAACTTCAGATTTTGCAGAAAAGAGGGGCCAGGCTGGTGTTCAGATCCGATAGAAGGACACCAGCCACACCACTCCTTAAAGAGCTCCTTTGGCTACCAATTAGTGAGCGCGTTGTCTTTTAAGCTTATGCTTCTTACTTACAAGGGCAATTTCCGGACCATTGCATCTTCCTTATCCGTACCCTCTCTTTGTATATTCCTGCCAGGCCAGGATTGCGTTCTGCAAGGACCAACCTCCTCCACTGTTTCCCGAACAAAAAGGTCAGTGGGTCAGTGCTTTCACAATGCGGCCACTATGCCTATGGAACTCCTTGCCTTCTCGTTCGCCACTCTCCCAATTCCCCTTGTACTTTTAAGAAAGCTCTAAATTTTCATCTATTTGCCTAAGAGTTGATTTGTGTGCTTACTGGGTTTTTTTGTTATTGGCCTCCCATGATACTTAATTTGATGCAGCATAGGTATACAACAGGTATTTTTAAAAGATGGAACATGTTTTAGCTACATAGTAATTACTCTCTATTTTGGTAAAGCGCTTTGACCTGGTTTTGAGAAGGCGCTAAGTATCTCAAATCTGTTTTGTATTGTAACCCCAGTTTCTTCAAAATCTAATGGTTGATCAACTTGCAATAACAGACCTACCTGCTATGTTATTTCATGATCTCCTGTTCTTTAGGGCATGGTGGGAATAGCCCTCACATGTTGTTGGGCTATTGGATATGTGTCCTTTATGGACACCCACACTTGGTATCTTCAGTTGGGGTGCAGATTGTTTTCTGAAATTACATAATAATATGTGTACAAGCAGTGTTCGATAATAACCATTCCAGAATATTTCTCTTCTCGGCTCGATGTGAGGGCAAAAAATTTGAATTTAGATTTGTGCCTATTAATAATGAATCAATTCGGGACTTTGTTTCATATTTTTTTGTTTGAAGCCTTTTTGGATGTATGGAATAAACATTTGTATAGGAATTAAAGAAAACAAAATCAAAAAACCAAAAACAAAATCACACGACCCCCTTCCATGTTCGTATTTTGCAATTTATGACCCGCTATTTCATTATGTTAAAATATTGACCCTTAGGTATTTGGAACCTTCCCCCCCCAAGAAATCCTTGCATATTAATTCTTTACACAGGAAGTAAGCACATATTAATTAAAATACAATCAGTCCTTGGACCGCTTGTGTCGCCCTGCCATCGCAGTTTGTGAAGTACAGCTAACATGACCTTTGGACCTTGAATGGTACTCTGACTTCAAACAAATGAGGATTTGCTTGTGAACTAAACTCTAAAAACCAAGTTTGGTTCCAATTGACTGCAACTTTTCAAATGAAGGTCAATTTTACATTTTCAGCCTATCTTACAACTTGACCTAACCTGACCATTGCCGTTGATTATGTGACCTTTGACCTCGTCAACAAATATTACAGGCCAATGTTAACCCTTTTTTTTCAGACAACAAACACAACAACAACAACATCAACTACAACGTGGACACAGTGATCCCTATGTGTTCTTTCCTCTGCCTTAGGGCACGGCTAGACCACAACAACAGTGGACAAAGTGACCCTATGTGTCTTCCTACCACCTTAGGGCAGGTGCACCAAAACTGTACCCGACAGTGGGAAATATCAATAAGAAAGTTTCCCAGTAATTTGCACCTAATTGCAGCCTCAGTTTTCAAAAGCTTCATCTTCTGAAGGGGCCACATTCATATTGTAAGTTTGCTAAAGTAAAGCTATCTGCAAGTAGTAACAGCTGAGAGCATACCATTTTTAATGCGATATTTTTTAAAACAAACTTTGACACTTACGGCATTCCTAAAATTGTCAAAAAGACAGTTTTAAGAGAGCCTAACTTCCACAAACTTTATATGTTGTTTTACAAAGAACACTTTATTATTTGTTGAGTATGATGGCAATACAAAAATTGAGAAAGGCACTTAATATTTTAGGGGCAAATTACTTGACTTCAAGTTTAAGCCACAGTTCATGATCCTACCGGGGGGGGACCATTCATTTTTGTTTACAGTTCCCTAATATCCCTAGAGAAAAGGTTATTTCCAAAATTCACTGTTTTTTGATATTAGAGCAAACATGTTTTTTAACGGACAGAAAATACAAATTACCAATTTAAAAAAAAAAAAAAAAAAATAAGCAAATTAAAATTGGGCCACAGCACACTAAACTTCGGCCAACTGTTCAGATATTATAAAATCTCAACGTTTTTTTTTATAGGTAGGTCCTGGGGGTCGATGCTATGGATGACAAATCCCCTTAAGAGAAGAGAAAACCAAGCACAAAGAATGGTGTTCTTGCTTCCACTCCATGAAAAGTGCATGAACTTGACCAAGTTTTGGGGTGCTTGATTAATTTACTTACTACTTCAAGATCCTCCCTTTTCATTCAGTTCAAGCCTTGAATGGCCTGGGACCCCAATTGGATCCATCCATGTACTCTTCACCCCGATTTGGGTAAACTAAAACTAAATACAACATTCCACAAAATCGAGTGCAAATGAAAACAAGAGAAACTAATAAATGGTGTTCAACATGCAACCAAATGAACAAACAAAAATAATCATAATCCATTTAACAAAATGAAAGATTCACAATAGGGTTGTGACAATATAGCGACCCTTGGTCACTATTGACCCTGATTAATTCATCAGACTTGTACGGAATAACTGCATAATTCTGAAGTTTATTCCGTACAAGTCTGAAGAATTCACAGGTCACTAGTGACCGCAGGTCGCAAATTGTCACACCCTCAAATTATTAACCAAAAAATGACATCCATGGTGAATGCTGGCATCACCACCTGGGTGATAACTGAATTAAAGCTGCTAGGCAATTTGAATGACAAAATGAACTAAGTGATAAAAAATGACTCTGGTGAATTGAGATGGACTGCATGCCACTGCAAGCTTGAATGTGACCCTACCCGACCTCGGCAATTGGTCCAAACAATCACAGGGCACAGTACACCTATTGCAATAACAAAATGGAAAGGAAATTTGAATTCCCCGCACCGTTAGCCTTGTGATTTGTTTGACGCGCTTGCTGGGCAAAACTTTTTAGAGCAATAGTCGTATTACCAATTTATCATGCAGCAGCTAAGCTTATTTCTGTTGTGGTGCAATACTGCTGTGCGACATACCAGTGTACTGTGCACCACTCCTGCACACTGCCAATAACTGGGGCATTCCATCCAGGGAACTCATCAGCCCATCGCTGGGGTGGGGTCCTCACGATCAGGGGCGTAGCCAGGATGACATCCCCCGTGGGGCAAAAGCTGAGGATGAACTTTTGGGGCCCCTGTGGAAATTGAAAATGGCGCTCCTTCACATGTCTTGTTTGTATATTGCATAAATATTACCCCTATGGAAAAGCATTTTGAAATTGTCTCGGCAAATGGACAGTCTTTTGTCTGGGAACGCCCCTGCACGGATAAATTGAACAGTTAGTTCAACTTTCGATACACTAGCTTTATTAAATCAACAGACGCCCACTTACTCCAACTAACGTCGAAAAGTCTTAGAAACGTGTCTGACTAGAGTGTTTGTGCAGGAATGAATGCAGCTACATACTCCTTGATTTGCGTTAGCTCATCTTCGAGGCTCAATTATGGTTTTTTTTATAAATTTGAGTTTTCTTTCTTTTTATGGGAGCCCTTTCTTTGACTCTTTTCGTGTAACCCTTTTTTATCTCGATATCCTCTTTTTTAGATTTCCCTTTTGCAAACCCCTTAAAACTTTTTTCACCTCTTTTCCTTCTTTTCTGTTTTTGAACCCTTTTGTTTTATTTCTATATCCCCTTTTCTTGCCGTACTCAGTTTTGCTGTTGTTCGCACTCCCTGTTCCCTCTTTTGTCAACCCTTTTTTATCCCTTTTTCTTTTATGTTTTTGAACGCCCCCTTATTATTTTTTTCCCCTTTAACGCCACTATCCTTTGGCTATTCTTTGCGTTTTTCCTTTTAAAAACTTAAAAAACGAAAAAAATAAACATGTTATTTTTTTCATTTTTGGGGACGCCCTTTATTTTCAATTAGCTCCATTTATTTTGCTCATTTTAAGCGCCCTTGCTTTTAATTCATTAAACTTTTCTTCTCTCAACCTTTTATGCTTTTACTTTTGGACGCCCCTTATTTTTTTCTTACTTTCCTCTTTCTTTCCAACCTTCCTTTGATTCTTTTTTTGCGCCCCTTTTCCTTTCTCCGTTTTCCTTTTTTCTCTTTTTTGCTGCACCATATCAACACCTCTTTGTTTTGTTCTCTATTTGCTTTCTATACTAATAAGTGCTTTTTTTTTGGCCCCCCCCGCCCCTTCCTTTACTATTTTTTTATACGTCTCTTTTCCTCTTTTGGCGCTTCTTAGCGTCTTCTTACTTTACAGTTCCATCCAGTTGTAATTTTCCCACTTCCCCTTTTTTTCACTTCCTTTCCTCCCATTCTATCTCCCCCCCTCCCCTTCGCCCTTTTCACTTTCCCTTTCCTTTTACCGCACCTTCTGTCTCCTATTTGTTTTCTTTTGGTCTTCCTTGCTTTCTTATCCTTCCCCTTTCCTTTCCCCCTTCCTTCCCTTTTCTTCTTCTTCCTTTCCCCCTTCCCATTTCTTCTCCCTTTCTTCTTCTTCCTTTCCCGCCTTCCTTTCCCTTTTCTCTTCTTCCTTCCTTCTTTTCTCTTTTCCTTTTTTGTTTGGCGCGCACCCCCTTTGGGCACCCGGGGGCAAGCGCCCCACTGCATTTTGGAATGTATACGTATGCGTGATAATGTATGTGCCACCCATAAGATCTCATTTTCAGGCTCTTTTCAGTTTCCAGTGGACCCCATTTTTTAGGACCATTCAGTTTCCATAGACCATACTTTCATGTCCAAAGCCATTCTAACCAAATTTTCTTTGAAACATCCCCGTCAAAAGTAGCTGGAAATTGATGTACAATCGGGCGCTTCTTTTCAGAAATTTTTTGGGAAAAGTAGCTCAGTAGCACCTCATTTTTTGGCCCTAAAATCCGCTCCAGAGCCTCATTTTTTGAAATCTTGGGCACACTACCTATACAAAATACAAGTTGCAGTCACCCCAAGCTTTTTCTTTATTGATAAGAATATATTGGGTTTGTCCTTTCTTTTTTTTGGTTTTGTTGATAAACAAAACTATGGAGGGAGCGTTAAGGCAGTTGGCCCCATGTCAGAAGAGCAATACCTGTCACATTTCATCGAAAAAAATAGTTTTGATATCTAAAAAGTAAGGTGTGAAAAATACTAATGTCCCATATTCTGTGTTTTGTTTAATTGTATGGTGCAGTGGTACCTGTTGGTCATTGCAAGATTGTTTGAATGTTGCAATATTGCAGCTGTATTGTTTTCTTGTATTGTAGCTACTATCATCAAAGTTGGCATATTTAACTGACCCCAAATGACCTGTTGACCTATGTAGGTGAAAATGTTGCTGGTACGAAATACTGAGACCTACACACCGTGCAGGTCTCATCAAGCATAGCATAGGACCTTACGAGCAGAGAATTCCAGATCACCACGCCACTCAATTAATGCCCAAAATAAGTTTTTTTTCTCCATCCTGAACATCGTTTTCTATGTGAGTGACCAATATGCAGGGGTAAGACACGGTCTGCGTCAATTTGGGCAATTGGGGATTTCCAAAGGTAATTTTGGGAACTGCTACATGCATTCACTATTAACAGTCTCTTTCTCACTGCATTAGACATTACAAAATCAACTTCTTAACCCTTCCTCAAGATCTTCATAATATCATGATAATTAAGGGGAAAATGATTCAAAGTCAAAATCCGTCGAGGTTAGTAACGGGATTAAGACCTCTTGCAAAACTGCAATTTCCATAAACGGTCCATTTAAGATTGAAATATTTGTGACCACCTATAGCCTATAGTCAAGTCTTTGTTCGATGTGTGTAAGGAAGTGGCCCGCCAACCGTTTTAAAAAACTAGCAACTCCGGTTACACACCGAATGTTGATGTCAGATTTTAATTCACCGTTGCTGTTATGTTGGCATATCCTAACCCCCCCACCCGCCCGCACTTATATAACTAAACATAAGCCGAAAAACCCCATTCCTACTATCCCCCTCTACTATTTACCAACACTCCGCCCCCGAAGCCCCACAAGAAACAATTCACATCTAACTTTCCCCAGCGGGCACAGTTTGTTTAGAAAGACATTGTAAACGGGTTTTTGCACGTCAAAGACAGGTCACTAGTTTTTAGAAATTTCACAAGTAAAGCTGAAAATGCAAATTGAATCAACGTCTAGAGAACGATGTTTGACTAATAATTTTCTAAAAAATCTCTTGACCTTGTTTTTCGATGTCCAAAGTCTATTGCCCGGTGGTTTATTACTATCCATTCTCGCATCTCTTAATTGCTAACTTACATGGGCCCGACTTCCACCTGATTATCATCAGTACAAAATACATGGCGCTAGCATATATTTTGGTGGGCGTAAACATCGCACTGACATGTGTGACCATTTACATCGGTGTGGAAGAATGTCTCTCACACTCACATTGCAGGAAATACAAGCCATCCTAAAAACAAAGACACCACACACATTATGTTTTCATTTTTGGGATCACTAGGTTGAAACAAAAACTAGTTTTGTTTTTTAAAATTAATATTTAATTTTGTCGAACTATAAATTTGGGTTCTCGGGGTTTTCAATGCTCGTTATAAATTTCAAGAATTAAGCTTGTGGGCGGCCTAGTTCTGCTAACATAACTCCAATTATGTCTTTAACATGTTTCATTAACGAATGTGAAGTTATGCAAAAACCAACATGAATACCTTTAGCTTTTCCCTGTTACAAGCATGAGCAGGCCATTTTCAAAGAGCCAACTTTAATTTGCAGACTGCAGACGAACAAAATACTAAAAGCATTCAGAAAATTCAAGTTTTGATATAGTTTCTTACGAATAATAAATTTACCTTTTGAAATAGTTTTTTTTTTAATCCTCAAATTTTTTCTAAAACAGTAGAAATCCATCATTTTCCCGGAGAAACCACCTTCTCAAATGCAGTTTCTAAGTGTTGTAGTCGCAATTTTCCTCTTCAAAATTTTTTAATTTCCTAATTCTTTAAGTTTTTTCACATATGGTCCGTCGCATTTATAGGATCTAAGGTTGTGTATGAGAGTGAAAACATGGATATTCATACAGATTTGAGCTCTACAAAGTTGAGGTATCATGTAACAGGGTAAAATTCCAGGTGATTTTTGCATACTTCACATTCACATCCCGTTAATGACAACATGTTAAAGACATAATGTGGCTTAGCACAGAGGTTTCTAAACTAGTAGAGTAAGCGTTACGTCATCTTTAGAAATTCCATTGTCTCGCATGTTTTGCCGACCACAATAGAAAACATAGAGTAACCAACAATGAAAGCAATTATGGCTGCCGCTAGCGCCTCCGCTTCTTCCACATACTGTGGTGCCACTTTGCATATCCAACACTGTAGTGATACTAACTTGATGTATGGTGTTAAGAAGGGGCCAGGTTTAATAATAGTGCACCTGGATCATGTGCTCAGATAGCTTTTTTTCCCAAAGCAGTGCCCACGTTAGGTGAAAAGATTATTCATTGAAGGCGGTTTATTTAAATCACGACGACTGACGTGTCATTTCATTCGTTGTGTGCCATGGGTAGACAAATTAACCACCCAATAGCACCCAACATCCAACAACTGATATTTTGTGCCGGATTGTTTGTATCGAATTGACATTAATGTGTGTATAAGCACCCAACTAATAATTATTCTGTGCAATATTCAAAATGTCAGCGCACCGCAACGACGACTGGGTTTTTGGAATGGTCTTCATCACCCGCCCTTGGAGTTTATGCTTAGCAGAACTACTAGGGCTGCCCAGCCTATCCTACAACTTGAACCTCACATGCCTTTGACCTTGGCATGTGACCTTTGAACTCATCATAAATGAGGGATCCCATATTGCAGCTATGACTCGATTTTACAACTTCAACTTTTCAATTTAGGTCAATTTAATACATGTCACCTCCAAGATGGGAGTGCTCCCCAAAAAGATTGCTCTTTTGGGTCGACCAATATGCAATTTTAACAGTACTCTTGTGGGGGCTAAAAATCAGTACAGCTGTCAACTCAAAATGGGTTTAAATATCTGCATGGTGGGTTTGGGGTGAAGGACCTTCTAATCAAGATGAAAACTATAGACTTAAGGGTTTAGGCAGTGCATTTGCTAATCCGAAACATCGTAAAAATCATCAAAATTCATATTTTTTATGTTGTTTGCTGACAAAGATATGCACCATAACCTGCCAGTGGTTGCCTTGAAATCCGTGTACTTAAAGGCGCAGTACCTTTTATCTGTTTCCGTAATTTCTATACGGGCAATCAAATTCCAAGCCTTTCCTGGTGAAATCCCAGAGTTTTACAGTGCGATATTGTGCACCATGAACATACAGTTTGCCCACAAACACAACATTAGTGATCTTGTTTATATTCTTACCATGTAGACCACATCAGCCTATGTATATTTTCGTAAGACGCCATCGTCGTATGCCTTGTTTACAGGAGACGGTAGACAAATTTCCTCAAATAAGACAATTTTTTCACTATTGGTTGTTTGCTTACATTTGACTTTTGTTAGGTCCGTTAATTCTATGGCACTGTTGTTTGATCAGTAATTCTTAAAACTTGAGATTGTTTATGCATTTATAATTAATTGGGCCTTAGCCGTGTTTATGAGACAATATCACATGGTACAGCGCGTACGTGTCCCAACAACGCTATGCAATAACGCACTTCTCAGACTCAGACCATGGAAGAAACGATATAAACAACAGACTGCTTTTGATTTAAAAAGCAGGGGTATTTTCATTGGGTAAATCTATCAAAATTTCAGATAATATCTACCATATAGCTCCTTATTTGAAAAAAAATTTAAAGAGAATAAAGGTATTGTTTTTTTAGAGCCTCTGCCGTGTATCTATCATGTCATATCACACGGGAGACAGACACTATTTTGTACTCGGCTACGCCTTGGTTGTTCCTACTTCAAATAATGCTATCAGCCCATGTGATATGACGCAATAGATACACGGCAGAGCCTAAAAACAATACCTTTATTCTCGTTTACTGACTGCCTGAAAACAGAAATCCATCACCCATAACTTTTGAATTTAAGGTGGTTACTTTAATTTAGTTTACATGTTTTGGGACCCCCCTTCCAAGAAAATGACAGCCCCCCTATACAACAGGCCTGAGCACGAACACACTTTTACCCGGACACTCAACAATATTTATGAAGGAGTCTAGGTTTACCGCCGTGGCACCGCTTCTCCATTTGCGATATACACGCTAAAGAATCCTCAAACCACCAACAAGCGAGCCACAACGTGATAATTACGACGTCACAACACCATTCATGATGCGTGTCGTTTTGATCTATTCCCACAATTACTGCACGGTGTTTGTGCATGTACAACTGGGAAGAACAATGCGCTGTGAAACGAGGTTCCGATAGCTCTTTTAAGTGAATGAGAAATAGGGAATATCGAAACTAGCAAAACGATTAATAATGGAACGATGTCATGGATAGGATTTTGAAGAATGTGGTTTGCCTTGTGCATATTAGACCGTCAAGTAGTATTACTACATACGATGTCAGAACTAAACCACTGACATTTTCGCTAATATAGACTTTGCAACACAAAGTGTACAAGTTCTACGAATTATTATGAGCAAAATGAGAATGAAATATAAGTAGAGAATGGCACAGGGCCAAGCTTTGTGTGCTTTGGTATCGCCCTATACAAGTGACCCAACTAAAGGTTCAATTATATTAAGCAGTGGCGCGCTTTTTCAATATGATCTAACGATGTTTAAAGAAGTTCGTTTTGCGGATCTTATAATCATTTCAGTGAATGTAACCAGACCTTGCAAATGGTGGGAAGAAGGGGTGCCAAGGAATTTTCACCCCCTGAGGGTGAAAATTTGGGTTCTCTTCTCCATAGACCAACTGTACAAATGTCAGTTCATTTGGGGGGACTGGCAGGGGACAAGGGTTCTGAGCAGGGCACTTAATGCCCCCCCCCACCTCCCCACCGGTTATCCACTGAATCATTGTCAATAATTGTTTATATCATTTATCTTCTTGTCTCAAAATGCTTTACAAATTGTTTAATTCTAAACATGAGATAATTTTTGTTTTGTTTTGATTCTTATGCTTACATAAGATTCATAAAATAATCGCACCACTCCTGAGGACTTTTGACCACAATCCCTGCTCTCTTTGTCCTTTTGTCTGCCCGTTCCTGCAACAATCATCATCGGCACCTTGCCAAATCTCCACTATCTGGAGAAGAAAGCCTGTCGTGAAGGTGTCACCTGTCTTATCTGCAAGCCAGTGCCGTGCCTCCCCACCTCCAGTGTAATCGGTGTCCCTTTTCCTTTTGGCCTGTACGTCCTCTAATTTTTGGAGCTACGTCTTGTTTCCCATCATCATTTGGCATTGTCCTTGTCTGTGGTCACGTGTGAATTGTAGTAAAAATGCCTTGTATCAACTGCTGTTGAATACAGAAAATATAAGAAAAAATACACACCAATTGAATTTAAAACAATTCATCAGTCGCCCATTTATTTTTCCCAAAAAAAAATATCACTCTCTTTTCCTTGACGGTGAAATGCCAACTTAATTCTGCAAAATTTTGATTCAGATGTTGAATTCCACTGTCATGAATTTTTTTTTTTCATAACCAGGTCTTATGTTACGCCTGGAACTGTGGGAAACAAGCAATTGCTCATTAACACAAAACCCAAACCATAGTGAACAATGAATTAACATGAAGGTGCTTGGAATCATGAAATACACCTTAAAAGTAAAGAATAGTCCAATATTTTTCTTAGGCCCGCGGGGGTCGAGGGGGTTAGGCCCCAGGTGGGGTCGACGCGGGGCCAGATCCATGGTGAAAAAATAGCATTTGGTTTTACACTGTGAGCCTATTTCAATGACCCTTTTCCTTTTTTTTTTTTAGCCCCCAGGCGTGATTTGGCTTCTATGAGATTTTGACCCAAAAATTATGCTCCATGACCATATGGTTCATGCAGGACAATGATCCTGGGGGGAATACGAATCTAGAGGAAATATGGGCGCAGAAGAAACCACTTCCCATTCTCCCGATCCCTTCCTCTCTTCCCCTTCCTTCCCTGCCTTCTCCCTATTTTATGAATTTAATGCTACAGTGCCTCCAGGAACCACAAGGCAAATATGGTCCTGGAGCAGATTTGACTTAGAATATTTCTCCACTGCTCAGGAGCATATTTGCCATCTGTTCCTGGACCATTGTGTATTCAAATATGGTCCAGGAGCATTAAGCTAATCAAATATGCTCCTGGACCGATTTTTTATTCATGCTTCAAAGGACATATGGCAATATGGCTCCGGACCATAATTGACTTTGAATTATTTTCCAGATTATTTATGCTCCAGGACCCTATGGTCCCTGGACGCATAATTTCGGGCAAAAATCTAATGATAAGACGCGGGTGTGTGCATAGCCTCACTCCACACCCCCTAGATATTGCACATTATATGTAAGTCTGTTAATTAAGACTCACATTTTCCGCAGCATCCAATCACCCCCAATTAAAGGTCCAATATTTTTTTTTAAAATATTAAAAATTCAACCCAAAGACCTCCTATTTTTAGATAATTTTGTCAAATGTTCACCTCCCCAAACACATTAAAAAAAAATCCACACCGATATAAGGAATTAATCCAATATTATGACAAAATCCTTCAACATGCAGCTGTCGAATTCATAGATTGGGTGGCAAAATACTGAATTCTTTCCCCAATTTAAGCGTTGCCAATTGGCTTGTCTCACCCAAAGATGTCTATTTTTGGCACTCTGCAGAGTTTATTCAAACTGTAGCAATGTAGCTGTAAAGCACCCAATGAATGGCAGGCACTTTTTGCATACACGAGCACCAGCCCCCCCCCCTTGCTCAAAGCCGATATTCATAGCCCATTAGCCCGTGGGTTACTCCCCCTATCAATAGTCTTACTAGGTACCGGGGCGGCACTCCTCCCTAAAAATAGGTAACGGGAGTGCGCACTATTTACATACCCCTTTTTAAACCTGCGTCCTGAAAGACCCACCTTATTTTAACCCTCATTGATGTCTCCCATTTTTAATCAAATGTCCCTGAATGACCACCCTTATTCCATTTCTGCTCTCACAACAGAGCCCCTCTTTTTTTTAAATAGTTATAATATATAAACTGGGTTTGAATGGTTAGAAATTGCCCGACAATAACCCCCTTTTTTCACAAATGTGGAGGCTCCTTGATTGACCCCCAGTTTTGGGCATCCTCCTCACCAATGAGCCCCCTTTTTTTTCCTTAAAGTTCTTCACCGAATGCCCCCTTACTTTGAAAGTCCAATCAGCACATCCCCATCACCCTTTCATATAGGGAGTGCCCCCCCCGGGTTTCACGATCACCTGATTTTTTAAAGTACTAACTACTTGTTTTGAAAATTGTCCGTGGGGGGGGGGGGGTGGGGGGGCTTTGTATTAAAGGTGGATATGATGCATGAACATGGCATGGACTTACAAAATACACCCTAACCCGTATTTCCACCCGACTAAAAACCTACCCTAACCAGTATTTTCTGTCAGTTTTTTGCTATAATTTGCTATCACCTAACAATTAACGTGCATTGTGTCTTGAGTATACCTTTTATGATATTGCTTATATACATATTT
This sequence comes from Ophioderma brevispina, assembly GCA_023653785.1. NCBI lineage: Eukaryota > Metazoa > Echinodermata > Ophiuroidea > Amphilepidida > Ophiodermatidae > Ophioderma > Ophioderma brevispina. The sequence goes on from JAMKCH010001949.1 coordinate 69,431, forward strand.
TTGATGATTTTGATCTTTGCTTAATTTAAGTATTGCATACCAAAACACGCACATCACAATTTCAGGGTTTAAAAAACAAACATTGTTTTCCCTAGTTGCTGTTTTGTTACAACCTTATCAATGTACGGCGATCATCGCCTAGCGTTCACAAGGGACCTTTTTTATGCATTTTCTTGTTCACGCATATATCCAACCTTTGAATACAATTGCCTCCCCAGAGAAACGTTTTTCATGATTAAACATGCACGACCCCCAGTCCTCCGAGACACGACGGACAGACAGACAGATAAGACAGACGCTAGGCTGACTTAGCGTATTATAGATTTATAGCTCCCTACAATTGTCGGCTGCAATTGTAGTATTAATTAAAGCCACTATCAGCACTTTCTTCAAGATGTAAACAAAATCGTGTCCTTTTTTCATCAAAGTCGATGCTTTTTTACACTATTTGTATATCGGGTGCACTATGTTCAAATATTCCTATTGTTGTGGCTTTTTATGGAGATTTTGCTACTTTGTGGCGTTTTCTTATGTTTAGCTGTCACAGAAACAGAAAATCCATGTTGGCATTTTTTTAAAATTTCGTAATCAGTCGGCCAATCTGGCTTTCAAAAATGGCCGCCATTTTGAACCTACAATCTGCTATATCTTGTTTTAAAGCACATAGAAATGTAATTCCAAGTCAACCTATTTGGAGAGGATGGCGCATCTAAATTGCAACACATTACACCATGTGGCTGTGGCGAGCCATCTTGAAATTCAAAATGGCCGCCAAGGGAATTGTTTTTGTCATACCTGTCTCTTAAACTAGTAGAGACATATGAATGATGCGTCTATACCATGTTTTTAGGGTTCAGGAATCCATTAAGAACACAACGATGGAACACTTGGTTGTGGAAGCCATCTGAATTTCAAAAATGGCCGCCAAGGGGAAGGCATTTTTCGCCCACATTCGGGTCTCTAATACTAGTGAAATCATGATTCTAGTGTATATACTCCCAGGCTATACTATGTTTCAGGGGTCAAGGAATCCAAGTAACATGTGAACAACAAAGGGTCATTTGGACATGGCAGTCATCTTGAATTTGCCAATGGCTGCCAAGTAAACCTTGTGCCTATAAATGTATGGGAAACACATAGTAGTGAACTATCTACAGGCCCCCTGCCAAAAAATAATAAGGTTGCAAGGTTTTTTAAGTCTGAAATTATGTATTTAAAATGCATAAGCCTTGTCTGTGACATTATCTACACTGACACTTCGTTAAAAGGCTAGCAATTCAAGATGGCGGCCGGTAGGGCTGCATTCAAAGTCTTAAAAAAAAAGTAGTACCAAAAAGCTAGAAATTATCTCTCTATATTTAGTTATTACAGCCATAAGTTTTGATTAAAAGGTAATTTTAAGTACGTGACATTATGTCTTCAACTTGTCTATTAGAGGTAATATCTGACGTTTTTGCTTTTAAACATGCTTAAAATCCAGATGGCAGCCACAATGACCACCTTCAACAGATCTCAAAAATATATCCGATTTCATACCTATCTGTAATATATATAGCATATAACATTAGCAACTTTACGATAAAAATAAAAGTGTAAAATGTACGAGATATGTCTCTAAGAATTACAAAAAGTCACAGTATTTGGTCTTTTTTCATTTTGGTTTAATATGCAATAACTTGGAAATGTGGTCAATACAATACTAATATATGGTACTAAACAAATTTTAAAAGATTTGTAAAAGTGGCCATATTGCCCACCATCTTAATTTTGAGCTTGTGGGAAAACAAACTTTACCATATAAAGTGCTTACAGACCAGGCATGGCAGGTAACAGACATCAATGTGTACATTTATCCACATTGTTTGTGCAGCAAACTGTCTGATAAGACTGCACGGGCTATAGCGGCCATTTGAAATTTAAGATGGCTGCCATAAGACCAATTATCCACTGTTCTTTCAAAATCTTGGTTGATTCCTAGACCAATGGAAACATGGATTAACACTGCACTATACTATACTGCACTAAACACATATCAGTAAACCAAGATAGGGCAAAAAGCGACTTTAAATTTGCGCCATTTATGAAATTTAATGTGGCCGCCAAAATCAAATGATCTGATGTTGTTGTCAATGATCTTATTGGATTCGGCTTGACCCTTAAAACAGGGTTATAGACATCAGAATCATGCTTCTACTAGTCTCAGAGAACCGAGATATGAAGCTAAAAATTACGGGTCCATTTGAATTCCAAATGGCCGCCATAGGAAAATTAAAAAATGCCACATTGATTTTTCCTATTTTTTCCGTGAACCATAACTTCAGCAATGTATCGTTTTCCTAAGTTTTCCATCCCATAAACAAGCAACAACATTCCTAAGGACCTATAGTTGGACATTTTGAATTTTGGAAAAAAATGACTGATAGGTGCTCTAAGTCCTGCCTTGGGTAGCATTAACAGACTATTAACCAAAAATTTGACATCTAACTGGGCCAATCTCGCCTCTCCCACTCTCCCCCCCCCCCCCCCCCCATCACACACACACACCAACATGAGGTTATTTACGAAAACTTGAAAAAACAAAAAAAATAACTATACATGAAACACGCCCTATCTTCATAAGATATTAGTGGTAAAACGAAGTTGACAAGAGTGCAACCTTTCATGTAGTTACTATTGTTTGTTCGCTTCCTCCTCCGCCGCAGACTTTGCCCAGTCCTATAATAGTAGAGGTGCGGCATTCCCCATTTACGATTAACATGGTGCGACGTGTGGTATGTGCGTGCAATTTAAAGAGACGTACCGTGACGAGGGTGGTCAAAAGCCGTGGTCAAAGCCGGTCAAAAGGTTTCGACAGGATGTCAGGCCCAAGACCCACCTCCTTGATAGGCCCTCCCTAAATGTAATAGTAAGCAGCTGCCAAGCTTTTTTGCTGCACTGCATAAACAGAGAAACATGTCGACCAAAAATGAGACTGATAGTTCACATCCCCTATTCAACACATTTAATCCCTCTGCCATTAAGGGGTTAGGAGGTAATTGAAATAATCGATCTATTTTCTTAATTTTTTCGATATAGGGTATTTTAATGATGTAGGTGACAATCTTGAAATAACAAATTGGGGTCACCGACGACTTCGTTTTTTGAGCTATGGGTCTGTTCAAAAAGTCCTATTATTTTTCAAAAATTTGTACAGAGCCTAATGGGAAAACGGCAAATGTTGCCGTTTTCCAGGCATAAAATAAACAAATTGAACGATTTTTGATTTTTCTACTTATTTTAAGAACCCTTTATAAGATCTTTCGGCGCACTAATAAAAATGGGTGTCACCGACTTAGTTTTTCGAGAAAACGACGAAATAGACCTAAAAATTGCAATTTTCCCTTCAGTGCGTCCTGTTTGCATGACCAAAGCGCAGCACTAGCCTTGCGTATTGACCCCGACATAAGCGCAAACCCATGCCATGTACGCGTTCGCAAGCGATTTGGCTCTTGTTGACAGCAGGAAATAAACTCTGGTGTGGCGTGGAGTGAGTTTGGGTGGCGTGAGTGAGTGAGTGAGTTGGAGGAGTGAGTTAGTTAGTGAGTGAGTGAGTGAGTGAGTGAGTGATTGAGCGAGTTGAGTGAGCGAGTGAGTGAGTGAGCGAGCGAGCGAGGCGATTGAGTGCATCGGCGACACATTTTGTTTCCAATTAGGCAACAGATCACTAAAATATAGGCCTATACAAGGAAAAATATCAAATAAGGTTTAATTCGGGGCATGTAGGGATAATTGAATAAGGGATGAGTTTTTATTAATTTCGGATTTAATTTGTTCCGATAAAACTTTTCCACAAACCATTTCATATGTCTCCTATAAAAATCGGGTTTCTTGACTTTGAATCTAAGATCCCGAAAAACCTTTTCCTCTCTTCCTGGCTCCAGGCGGAAAAATGCCCATTGGAATTAAAGTTCTGATACAACTACAGTAGAAATTAACTCCATGGCAAAGTGTGTGTCGCATTTTCGGAAATTGTTAATGAGATATTGGGCTCTGTATACAGGCCAACGCACATAGTTTTCTAACTGATTTCCCATATCACCTTTTTCCGGGAATCGCCATAAAAAAAAACCCACCAACTTTAGGAACGTGCAAAGACAAACCACCCCCGACACAAACCACCGCATCTAACTGTTTGCGTCGTTATTCGTTTTAGTCGGTAAATGGGCGGTTTGTCGGCAATCGGTGACCCTACCCATACCGACACCGCTTAGAAAAAAAGCGAAAAGAGAGGCCTGTAGGGACCCCGGGCCTCAACCCCCACAATCTATGAAACTATTCGGGATTCCCCTGGATGTGATTAACAAAATGGTATTATGCGATGAACGAGGCAAAAATACAACGAAAAGACGCAAACATTCCCTCGGTTAACTGTTGTGCCTGCATCACGCGCACCTAAGACGCTCTCCTACGCTCTGACTGCGAGTGCGTAATTGGCAGCGCAAACGGACACGCAGTACGCAGAATTCCTTTTCTCTTCAATTTAGAGAATAAAGGATGATTTTTGGGAACCGGTACTCTCGTTACGACGAATTGGAACCCAAGGCGATACCATTTATTTAAGTGGAAAGAACGAGGCCGGAGGCCGAGTTCCTCCACGCAAAAAATAATGGTTTCGCCGGGTTCAATTCGCGTAAAGATAGTACCGGTTCCCAAAATCATACCTTATGCTCATTCTTAAACAGCTTTAATCAGTTAAAGAAGTAATCTTTACTCAATTTCGCAATGTTTTACGGCTTTTAATACAACAAGAAAGGACTTGCCACCACCCAGTGACAAAATCAAACCACCCTTTGAACGCCACATCAACGCAACGAGACGCAACGTTTGGCAGGCGCGCCGCGACGTAGCAAAACGCAGTATACGCGAGCGATTTCAAACCTAAAAATACTCACAATACCACGCGTCACTACCTTGTTTCAATTAACACGAATTGAACCCAGGCATCATCCAATGAAATTGCTTACATTTTCACAGCTGTTTTAGAATATCCTCTATACCCTTAAGCCAGTGATAGCTATATGGTCGCCGTAATAATTGTTTGAACTAATCGTACGCAGTACCAGCTTGTGCGACTTGTACACGGGCGTCTCGCGTGTCTATTTCAATCGTTGTGTTTACGCCTGTTACAAGCAGTGCACCGTTTACCCGCACACATGCAGCACATTGTTCGAATCATTCAACAATACTACTCAGAGTCTTTGTTGCAAAGTGGCACAGATTTTTAGATTGATTTGATATAAAATGGCCCACGAAAATTACCTCCAATTCATATCTGCACCTGATTGAGAAAAATTACTGCCCACAACCCGTAAATTCCAGACCAAAAATGTTTGCTGGTACGTGGCCCATTGGTTCAAGGAAAAAATCACACGCATGATCACAGTCTAGCTCAGTAAACGTCATCTACGCTAATACTTTTCGTTACTGTCAGTGTTTTCCCAGGGTTACGTCACAAGCCTCGTTGGATTGTTTTGGCCTCAGGTCCAGCCCAGAGAATACGGTCAGGCGGTTGTGGTACACTGTGTACAAAGCCCATAGCCATTCGATATCGATGGTGATATCGCCAAACCATTTTCGATTAGCTACACATATTAAAATTATGCATAAACGTATACAATGACGTAAACCGGGGGATGACGTAGCGTAATAGGGCCACGCACGCTGGCGAACTATAGCTACAGATTTCATGCAGATCGTGTGCAGTACGCATTCCATTCTCTTGATCGGTGCCCTGTCCTATCCCGTTTTTTATGATTCCCTGGTACGGTACTCGATCCTCGTTGGTAATGACTATGAGAATAAAGTTTCGCATAGTCGTAGGCCTATTTGCAGATCTTTAACACGCGTAGAAAACGATTCGTACGTCGTTCATCTCTGCATACTAGTGATGAGGTCTAATTTCATTATTATTTTCTGTCATTTAAAAAATTATTACAATCTAAAGGCATGTTGAATACACTAAATGACCCTTATATTTATTACCTCAAACAAAGTTTTACAGTCAGGGTATTTGCAGTTTATTTCTTCAATGTTTTTGCGCTGAGTAATGATGACAAACGGACAAACTCTGGTATACTTACTGTACACCCCTCCCAAGGAACTGTCTCTTTAAAAATTTAGTTTACTTTTACTAAAATACTCTGAAACTAATAGAAAATAAGTGCTAAAAAAAGTGATTTTTTACACTAATTGGAAAATTTAGAGACCAAAAGATGAATTAACAATTTTATGTATATAACATTTAAAGTGAACAAAATTAATAGTCGCAGCTTGAAAAACATAAAATACATAATATTATCAAACTTCCAATTCACAAAGTATATTTTGAACAGCAGACGCTCGATCCAAAACAAAAGCAATAGAAATTTAATTATGGTATTTTTTTTTACCTTCCCAACGATATATTCCCAACATCACAACAACAACAAATCATTTAAAAAACAAAAGAATTTTTTTTTTTTTTTTTTTTTTTTTTAATTTTTTAGTTTTAAAAATAGCCATATTTAACTTAATACTATAAATTGGATTGATGAGCCCATATTTATGGTTGTGCTGAGCTGCAAAAATATTGTGCTCTACGTCAGATATTAGCATGTGGTCGGAGGGGCAGGCCCGTATCCAGGATTTTTTAGGGGAGTGAAGCGGCAAAATTTTTTCGCCACTACTCACAAAAGATGGTGGGAGTACTGGCAAGAGTACTTTTTTTAAACACAAATTTCATCAATTCAACATTTTTTTCTGACAAAATAACATACGAACACCCGGCCCCTAATTTTTGACTCTACTCCTCTCTCGCCCTCCCTTCATCCCTCTCTCCCGCCACTCCCCTCCCAAAATCAATGTGTTTTGCCTTTTCCTGCCATTTAGGGTTTTTAAGTGGTCTTATATTAAAAAATTTGGGGGCTTTTTGGAATTGGGGAATCTGCACATCCCCCAGGCCCCTTGTTATGTGGCTGCCCCCAGGGTGCCTGTTTGGGCTTGGTCATTTCAGACTAGGGCTAATATGAATGCAAAGCTTTACAATTTTGTAAAATCTTGATGACCGTACCATAATTTTAAAATGTGCCAAGTGGCTCTTTAGCAACTCAATACTTGATGATCTTTGATATTTTCAAATAATACAGCATTTGCGTTGTTTTTCTGTGGATTTTACTTTCCTTCATAATTGTTGCCACATTCATTCTGTTCTGTTCCGCATTTAAATATCTTTGAAGATCCTCATTCTCACACTTTGTGTTTTCCTGTCACCTATTGTGTAGCTCGTTGATGTGGCGTCACTCCACGTACTTATTTGTTGGTATTATTACATGTAACTTTAAAGGTGCAACTAGAAATTTCAAATAACATGTGGTGCCCTAAAAAATTGAAAATTCCCCATTTTTATCCACTTGGTAAAGCGTTCTACAACAATCTCCCACTTCTTTGAAGGATCAAGATCAAACTGTTTCTTTGGTACAAAAATTGTGTAATTTCTAATTTTCCGAGAGGAGCAAATTTCCTATAGGAGCAATTTCAGAGACAAATAGGAAATTCAGTTGTAATATAAGCATATACAATCACCTTTTGGTTTCTAATTTTAAGTTATTTCTGTCACCAAATAAAAGGGAGGGAATCTATTGAGTGTCTAATTTTATATGAAATCACTATCATGACAGAAAATAGGGGGACTTGAAACTTCTCGTTGCACCTTTAATCTGGGTGACCAAATATTTTCTATCTCCCCCTCTCCCGCCCTTTTCGGTTTGCCCTCCATCTTATTGCTTTTCTTTGTATTTATAATTTTGATTTGAAGGAAAATACACTGAAACTGAAATCTGGGGTTCTGTTGACATGCTTTTTAGGCAATTGGGCCATGGTGACCTTAACCCTCTTCTATCTAAGCCCGAGCCCATGTTTGTAAACAAAGTCCCCGAAGGGGTGGTTGCCACCCCCCTACGATTTTCTTACTGAAATCAATTCTTAATAAATTTGTCAGGCGCGGATCCAGGATGGGGGCGGAGGGGTCGCGCTCCCCCCGTAATTCGTGCAAATTTCTGCAAAACAGCCCCATTTTGAAGCTATTTCTTGACCAGTTACAGCCTTGCAGCCCCCCTGGGTTAATTTTGACTTTTTCAAATCCTGGATCCCCCCCTTAATTTGGATCCCACAGGATCCCAATAGAGTCTCCTTTTCTTTCCCTTTAAAGGTTTAAAATTAACTGAAAAGAACCAAAATCTGGGTCTGGGCACGAGGCTATTAGCAATCGGCCATGGACCTTTCAACCCTCCTCTACCTGAGGCCATTTTTTGTAACAAAACTTCCGCGGGGGGTGGGGGGCTCCAGCCCCCAAAACAGAACCCTTGCCCCCCCCCTTCCGCCCCCCCCCAAATGAACTGACTTTTTGTACAGTGTCTATGGAGAAGGACCAAATTGCTCCCAGTCAAAAAAAACCGTTGCACCCCTCACAGCCCCCCCCCCCCCATTTGCAAGGTCTGGTACTCCACTGATCTTACCTATACCCCGGTGTATGTTTGTTTTTACACAAATTTGTTTTTTTTTTTTTTTTGCGTGAAAAGGAGCTTAAAATGTCATTTGACTCGTACTTACATTAATAAACTGGCCCAACAAGGGCTTTTAGCAACCTTGATGCAGACAAAAAACCTGAGGGGGTTGGTAGAAATGAGGTTAAGTGTAGTGTAGTAGGAAAATCAAAGTTTTAAAAGCGGTTTTTGACCCCGGGGGGTGGGGTAACTCATTGGAAAGGGTAGGTACATATGTGCCGCGATATGGGTCGGCATTTTCACGCCTTCGATAGACATGGGTCGTTTTTCCCACCAGGCAACTTAAAAAGATGGGCACTTTTTGAGGTCATTGGCTCTATACTAAATGTGTCCATTTTTCATTTTTCGCACATTTTTACTATGAAAATGGGTCAATTTTTCCGAGTTTCTCTAAATCACTATGAAATTGTTGAGTGTCCCCCTGACTTTGAAAAAGTTACTACCTATGAAAATGGGCCGATTTGCTGATTACTAACTATGAAAATAAATGGTGCGAACTTTCAAGGCCACTATATAAATGGGTCGCAATTTTTCCGGGCCAACTATATAATGGGTCAATTTTTGTACAATTTGGTCACTATAAACATGGGTCTATTTTTTTTCCTGGCGGACACAACACCCGTACCAAATTTGGGGTCAGTACCCCCCCCCCCCCCGGGTTTTGACCACCATGAATGAGGTAGCCGGATTCACCTCACACTCGCAGCAACCACCCTTACGCCCTCCTTCCACTTCATCACCCTGATTCAATGCATCCTTCCTCCTCATCCCAAATTAACCCCACTACTCTCCTCCTCCTCCACTTGCTTCTTCCCAGTCTTCTTTGCAACTTCCACTCCTCCACTCCTCCTCCCCTCAAATCTTAGTGAATTTAAGATATGGAATGGGTTACCAAGCTTTGCAGTTGAATATAAGCAAGAACACAGGTATTTAACAGTCTCTTTTATTATGAAAATAACCAGAAAAACAAAATAATAAATACAAACAGTTAACATGAAACTCACACGAAATATAGCCACTACCAGCCAAGGAATTTGCAACTTCCCTTACAAAATAAAAACAATGTTAGTACTTAATCAATATGATGATACTGTGGCAGTTTTGTGTAAGTTATAAGTATCATTTGCTGATCTTACTTAAACGTTGAAGAAAAAATCAATTTGTATTTGGTATTTTTTGTTATCGCCATAATGTGCTACATAACCTCAGTGGTTGGCTTGAAATCTGTATTAGACAAGGCAGTATGTTTAATCTAATCTGTAATTTCTTTCTATACATGCATATAAAAATTTCACCTTGAATTAAAAAAAAAGCCTTTCCTTCCTTTTGATACCATAGATTAAGCGTGATATTGGTTCCCATGTTGACCTGTTGGCCTACCGTTTTGACCTCAAACACAAACATTATTCTCTTTGTTACTTGTACTGGTGTCAACCACAATCAGCTGTGTTACATACATTTGTGAGAACCATCGCTGTGTATCTCTTTGCAGGAGACAGTATAACAAATTTCCTCAAATACTCATTTTTTTCAACTAATATTTGATATTTTTCTACATTATCAATTAGATAGATCTAACCCACTATCCCTCCCTGATTTTTATAGAGTTTTAAAAAGATGCATTTCCTTATTGGGATTTTCTGGCTATTCTTATCGCTGCTAATCTCTTTAAATTCCTTGGTTCATCACTTCTGATTAGTATCTTTCTTTTTTTGTGACGATACTGCCTCGATGTATAACATTTAATGATATAAATATTATAGATAACACTTAAAAGCACTATCAGTGATTTCTAAATCAGCAAATCGAAAACATCATCAAAATCGATTTTGCATGTCATGTAACCCGTACAGGTGATCCTTATCCTACCTACCGCTGCAAAGATAAGACAGACAGCAAACACTAATAAGGACAGAATCAGAGATTTGAGTCATACACTCGTCCCGAACGGATAGTTACTACAACACATAATTGAATGGCGATTCGTAATTTCGAACACTGCGATGTTCTTCCTTTTCTGTAGATTCTACAGCTGGAAAGGTCCTTTAATATGAGAATTATACAGACATGTCCTTCACTTAAAGACTATTCCTGCCAAATTTCAATATTTTTCAATACACTGATAGTGTCTTTAAGTGGGGACCCGTCAGCACCTCATCCCCCACAAGATTCTATTAAAACAGATTTTGGAATCAGAAGAAGTTAATATTTAGCTCTATTTTTCTCATTACCACCCCCCGAAATTTAAGGCCTGGGAAATGTTTTCCTTTGAATTTATGAAAATGTCTCCAATGTGGTATTGAACCACCATGTGATTTATTAAAGGTGTATTTCGGACCCTAGCACCTCATGTTTTGTTTCTGGTTTCACTAGACATGTACATCAAAGCCATCAAAAGGTTAATTTCCAAATTTTCATTTGTTTTTTTTTGATTCTGAGGTGTGTTTTGATGTTATGAGCAAAGGTTTGTCTCATCTTGCATTGTTTCCCCACAGGCCACTGTGTTGTATGACCACTTGCAAATTTCTTCCAGAGTAGCCGACATCATACGCACTCAGGCAATGGTTCAGAATGTATAAAAATTCAACTTTTTTTTTAGTTAATAAGTCGGGGGGATGGGGAAGAGGCCGTTGGCATAGAAGGTCAATGGGCAGCGTGCGACAGTATATTTAAAGCCATATAACCCAAAATTTTTGCCCTTAAAAACCCCACCGGGGCTTTGCCCCCTCGACCCCAATAAGGGGCCCTAAGGTAGGCCCTTGGACGTTAACCCGTTTTTACATGCAACACACATACAATCCGCCCCCCATTATGAAAAATCCTATATTTGTTACAAACAAAAACATTATAGGCCACTTTAATTCTTTAAACCTTGATTACATGTATCGAACCAAGGGGGCGAAAACCATTCAAAAACCAGTCGTCCGTTCTGGCGCTGACATTTTTAATATTGCCAACGGAATAATTTATCAGTTTGTGTTCTTGTATACACACATAATGCCATTTCTATACACAATCCGCCAAAAATATCAAGTTTTGGATGTTGGGTGCTATTGGGGTGGTTAAATTTTTTGTTTCCACCCATGGCCACACAACGAATTAAATGACACATCATTCCGTCTTGATTTAATAAACCGCCTCAATGAATACATCTTTTTCACTCAGAGCGCGCATTGCATTCTGAAGAAAAGAGTATCTGAGCACAATGATCCAGGTACACTTTTTTATATATTACGAAACCTGGCCACCTCTAACTTATACATTAATTTGTATCACTACCGATAGTGTATATGCAAAGCGGCCCCCACAGTATTTGGAAGAAGCGAGCAAGCCATGCTTTCTATTGTTGGTACTCTAGGTTTTTCTTTATTGGTATCGGCAAAACATGCGGACTGTGAATTTCTAAAGATTACGTTAACGTTTTGCTCTCTACTATATAGAACCTCTTTGTGTTAACCCGTAACCTAAGGGAAATAAAATTTTGTATTGGCTCAACTTTTTAGACAAAAGATTGAGCGTTGTAGAATATGGATTCAGTGGCATAGGTGCCCTTGGTGGATCTGAGGGAAAAGTCATTGGAAAACGTTGTCATGATTGATGGTAATTGGTTCCAGAAATGGCTTATTTTTGCAATGATTTTTATCAAAATTTCCTGATTTTAACCTCAATATTTTTAATGGTATTTTCCTTTTGCACCCTTTGTCACGAAAATGACTGTGTTAGGTCCAGAAATTAACAATCAGAAGTCCAGAAATTACAAACTACAATCATGGAAAAATAATTGGTTGGTACACTTGTTGCAATATATTGGAACCACCCCCATGCTCTCCACCTGATATCTTACGTTAGGCTTTTAATTATTCATTTAAAAGCAGTGGGTCTTCCCCTTTAGCATATCCTTCCCCACCCCCTGCCTTGGGGTTGGTTACCATGTTGCATTTATGCCCCATTTTTGATATAAAAGTGGATCGATTAATCCAAATATAATTGGTCGAGCTAATGAGGTTGCAAAAAATATTGGGATGAGACGCATGCGAGCCCAATATTTAAAACTCATATCAAGACCAATTAAGATTGGGCGTAAATCATCCACTTTTAAATAGTATCATGTTTTGGAATTCCGATATTTTCAGACACTTGGACCTCCCCAAAACATGATAAATGGTTTCAATTGGGACTTTCAGCTTTTTAAATATGCCCTTTCTATATTGCAAGCCCATTTTAAATCACTTTGACCCTCATAGGATATATGACCTTGGAATGTTGACCTGGACCTCATTCTCATATGAAGGTTCCCAAGGGAATCTCTGACCGCACAATTTGAGTAATTGGACTTTTATGAGACCCTTTGTGGTTTTTCAGCCAGTTTTTAACTTGAACTCATATGATTGTTGACCTTGGTATGTGACCCTTGTCCTCATCATATGAGGTTCCCAGGTGGCACATCTATGACCCAACGTCTGTAGGTCAATTGACTTTTTCTGAGATCTGGAATGAGGTGCCCATTATGTTTCAGTCCATTTTTAATAACTTGGCCTCACATGATCTTGGACCGTTGGTATGTGGACCCTTGAACTCTCAGCATATGATGGTTCCCAGGTGGCTATCTATGTGACCCAGTTCTGTAGCAATTTGAATCTTACTTCTTGAATGAGGCACACATGTGGACACACGGTCAAGAGAATTGAGGAACTAGTTGGCCCTCCTGCAAATCCGTTTTATTATTTATTATGTCAAGGGCTACTCAGGCATTGAACAGCATGCATTTATCTATTAGTAACGCGGACAGATTGGCTAAAGATAGCGAATTAACCTCCCTTTGGATAACTCTGTCCTGCCAGTCGCTGTTCAAATGCTACATTGCAGGAAGGTATTCCATAAGCTAAGAGAATGGGGAGAAATGATCATTCCGTCATCCTTCCTCACACATGCCCATACCAACATACACTAGTCGCCTTTATAAATAAATTATACTTAAAAATCCTATGTTTTCATTTGCTTTAAAGCATATATGTGATATTTAAACTCGATGAACTATATTCATAAATCATATAGTTTGCACAGACTACCCACTATGTAATTCATGCTATACTAGCTCAGTCTCACTAATCTGCATTCTGCTGATATGAAAGTTTAAAACAATTGTCTTGCTGTTACAATACAAGACCTCCACTGAATACTGGCTGTTTCTGAACACAATATGAAGGTTTGAACTATTTAAACATTTCCTAACTTTGAAGTTCATCAACTATGAAGTACTTTCTATGCCAATCATTCCTATACGTGAAAACTTTTTGGTAGACGTTCATATAGAAGTCCAAGGAAGCAAATGAGGTATTGCATTGATTCATCAAGCGCTACTGGCACACAATCATACAGATCATGACAGAATCACCCTCATTGCATCCTTGGGACTTCTATATGAAACGTTTAGCCCCTTTTTTGGCGTTACTTCACACTGCCCATTTTGAAGCTAAAAAATATTCAGATAGGCGTGAATGTGCTGTTTGAAACCCTGAACAGCAATACTGAGAAACTGTTCAAAACTAAAAAAAATATCTAATTGAATACTGCTAAAATATTCCACTCTAACTCTAGGTACTGCCACAGTATATACAACTATACTGTTATTACACGCAATATTATGGCAGATACTCATCAATGTACCTTGATATTTATTACCTTTTTATCAAAGATTAACTAAGGAAGATAGAACACTTTCCTATTTTGTGTAATGGAGCGTGGACTTCCATGGGGAAGGATGCTCTATGCCTCGTGTGTAAAAGCGACGCCATCACATTTTCACTGTGGAAATCAATGGACGCAAAGTGCAAATGTATCATGCTCTTTTTGTTGGCTTGTTTTGAATAATTTTACATATAAAAAATAAACACATTCACTTTTTCAAATTCGACTCTTAAGTGCAGGACTGTATTTTGTGGGATTTGACTCACAATTAGGAACCAACTTAAGATATCATAGTCCCGTTGTTCCCCCACCCCCCCCCCCCGCGATCACAAAAATAAAAATGTGTTTACTTGATTGAAAAATCAGGGCGAGTCAACATTGGACAACTTGGCAGTTGGCCCCAGGTTTGTTATCCGTCGGTTTGTTTTGGCTATTTGGACATAGCGCCAATGGCATCTGTAGGAATGTAGGCTTTGCATAGAAGTGTTGTAACAAATTTTGTCCGTCAAAAGGGATAGTGTCCTATCTTCCTTTAGAAATCTTTGCTTTTATACATATAACCTCACCTCACCTGCTTAAGTTTATATGTGTTGATTTCAAATTAGATTTGGCAGTGCAAAAATGCTTATAAAACACTGTTCATTGAGCACTCAGCAATGTCTCGCCATTAAAACTTTGTACGTCAGCACTTACAATTAATGCCGGCTAAAGAAAGGCCTGTAATAAATATTTGCAAGTCTTAAGCAAAATTACATAAGGCACTATCAGTGATTTGATAAATCAATAAAACAAACCACAAAAATCATTTTTTGCATGGCTTCGAACTAGAGTATTGGTAAGTCTAACATACCCTGCAAGTGACACAACCAAACGCAGCATAATAAAGCCAAATCAGTTATTTTAGTCCCTTATTGTCTGTACGGACACTTTCTACCACACTTAATTGAATGGAGATTTGCATCTTTGAATACTGCCGTTTTCTTCCTTTTCTGTTAATTCTTCAGTTAAAAAAGTCACTTATGAAGAATTCTACAAGCCTTATCCTTCCCTTTTAAACTATTCCTGCAATTTCAAATATTTTTCACTCTGGTGGATAAATCACTGATAGTGTCTTGTAAGTTGCACGTTTATCATATTGCCAGGACATTATGAATACGGCATTGGCCGGCAGATCGGAGGTAATTTTCTACCATTTCTTTGCATGATTAAAAGACCAATTATTGTCAACCCTTAAAAACCTTTAACTGTATCAATAGGCATATACACGTTAGTTCATTCTTGTAAATTACAATATCAATTACAAATTACATTTTTAATCCACACCATAACTGACTGAGTTTGTCCAATATACTGTTCATTTATTTATCCAAGCCAGCTCCCTTCTTGTTCTTCTTTTTCTCATTCTGTTTTCCACCTGTTTTTGGTAGAAAAAATGTTATTTGTAAACAAAATGACAATTTAAATCTGATGAATTTCATTCAAAATAGAAGACAGCTTTGAACTGATTCTTCTAACCTATTTTGTTTGGTGTGAAAAAAATTGAGTTATTGAACAAATAATGCTACATTTCAATATGTCAAACCACGACTCACCCTCACGCTTTTTATTTCAGATATTGGTTATTTGTTTCCAATGAACTTAAATTTCCCAGGCGAAATGTCAACCATGCTAGCATGGTTCACCATGGTCAACAGGCCCGTACCAGGGGAGGGGCGGTGGGGGCGGATTCCCCCAATTAAAACTAGAATTTTGCGGTTCTTAGCTTTCGTGCTCACTACATTCAAAGAATATAAGCTGTGGGCTGCCCAGCCTATCTTACAACTTGACCTCACATGACTTTTGACCTTGGCACATGACCTTTGACCTCATCAACAAATGAGGGATCTCATATTGCTATAACTCAAGTTTGAACTTCAACTTTTCAATGTAGGTCAATTTGACATTTTAGCCTATTTTTCACTTGACTCACATGACCTTTGACCTCATCAACAAATGAGGGATCTCATATTGCTATAACTCAAGTTTGAACTTCAACTTTTCAATGTAGGTCAATTTGACATTTTAGCCTATTTTTCAACTTGACCTCACATGACCTTTGACCTTGGCACATGACAATTTACCTCATCATCATATGAGGGATCCCATGGTGCACCACAAGTTTGGTTTCAATTGAACTTCAACTTTTCAACTGAGGTCAATTTAAAAAAACTTAACAATTAAAAACAAAAATTAACAATTTAGTGACACACACATACACACACACAACGGATTGCTAAGTGGTCCTGCCAGCTATAGTTGGTGGCCCACAAAAAAGCCCCAAAACCCCTAAAAGACCTGAAAAGGCCAAAAAGATGCAAAAAAGTAGTTTTTAATGCTTTTTTTGTCGAAAACAGGTTAACATTTTGATAAAAAAGTCCACTTTTGCCAAATTTGCTCTTTTGCAAGTTTGGGGAAAAGTTCCCTTTTTGAAAAAAAAATTGCCTCTCCCCTAAAAAATCCTGGTTACGGGCCTGCTGGTCAAGCATAATAGAACTGTGCTTGACCATGGCCAACTGTGCTTTAACCATGGTCAACCATGATTATTGAGCATGCTTTGACCATATCAAATTATAAGGTTTCAACCATATCAGTCAACCTAGATTTTTGTGATAATCTTATATTGAACTTTATTTTGTTATTAACTCTCTCCCTGCAGATGTCGAGTGCACTTGACACATGCATAAATTTTTGTCAAATTTAGTTTTTTTGGGTTAAAAACATTTCAAAATTATTTATTTTCATGGGCATATTTTAAGTCAGCCTAAAATGCATTGAAGTGAGTCCAAACAAGCCCTAGTCTTTTTTTTAGATGGTTCAACAAATGACCTGTAAATATTTGGCAAACAATCTCAAAAGTCAGACTTATGTGTTATAACTTATACACAATTGCCCAGCCCAGAGAATTTTTTAAAACGTCCTCGCAAGGAAACTTGAACTTAAAAATGTCCCCATAAGATACACATGAATCATGCAGTCATAAGGTCTTTCCAATTAAAATTGGATAACCTCAAAAACACTAAATTTCTCCATGAATAATGCATTTTGTTACTTGCCATTTTTGGTTGCACAATTTGCAGTGTTTCTGTGATGGCCATTAGCAGCTCCTGTACTTGATGACGTAGCATGACTAGAATTGTCTGAGATTTGGGTAGTTCCATTCGATGGCTGTTGCGTAATCACCTGCATCGGAGTTGTCTCAGGTTCTTCCCTACTGGCAACTAAAAACAAACATAACAAATTGTATATTTTGGCATTTTTATGCACCTAATTTATGGCTTAGTGTAAAACGCGAACAAAACATTCGGCAGCCTCAATGGAATAAACTGCATGTTTATTCCGTTGAGGCTGCCAAATGCACTAGCGCTTTCGCGTTTTACACTATAAAGCCTAATTTATGATCTCTGACATAAAGGTGAAACAGATAGTATAGAGCTTGGCCTCAAACCACCGATCATACAGGAAATCCAGCGGGGCCACTCACTCAAAGTATGCCATATACACAACTGTTGCAAACAAAAAATCAGACAATGGCAGCCTAGCCTCATTCCATATAGCACCACCCAAAAATTACAGAATTACACAATGGTGCAAAACACAACCATTTGTGTTGCTTTGCAGGTGGTCTGTCATGGGTGGTCATATGACCCACATCCAACCTCGGTCCTTCTCCATTTCTTCACACCCAAAAATATCAGAAATTAACCCTTCAGTGGAGTTGATTCTTTGGCTCTTATGTTTTTAAAATAAGACAAATATTCCTTGACAACATATAAAAATTTTTGGTCAAGATTTCGCTTTTAAACTGGGCATTTCTTGAACTGCGCCTCCCTGAACAAAATCAACTGAAAATGAGTGTTTTTTGGCACTAACCCACAGTAACTTGCAATATGCATTTAGAAGACAGATTTTTGAAAATGGTAGTTTTCTGATCATGCTCATAACTGTTTGAAACCTTGAGGTATAATATTGCAACCATTTTGAAAATAAACAAAAAAGCAAAAAACTAAAAAATTAAAATGTAAAGTTTTTTTGTTTATAAAGGAATTTCTTTTCTCTTGTATGTGCATTCATTTACAGGGTGTGTCATAAAACATTGTCAGGTGTGTACACTATCATACGTGAGTGCCCGGGTACAGGTAAGGACAGAGCCCCAACTTTTCTATTTTTGTGCATTTTTTTTTTATTAAATACAAGGCTAAATTTTCAATTGTTGGGGGGGCCCCCCAAAAAGTACAGTACTATATGTAACAAAAATTCTGAAACATCTGTGAAAATGTAAGCAATTTCATTGGTTGATTGCCCCGGGTTTTAAAAGTCGTTTAAATTGAACCCAGTAGTACGCGCTGCCGTATTGAAGTTATTTTTAGGTTTAAGCGTCTTGCGTCATCCCGCGTTTTGCTACTTTCGCTCGCGCCTGCCTACGTTGCGTCTCGATGCGTATGATGGTTGCGTTCAGCGGGTTGTTCATTGTTGTCACTGGGTGGTGGCAGTCCTTTCTTGTTGTATTTAAAAGCCGTAAAGCAATCGCGAATTGGGTTAAAATGACCTTAAATTATAAAGATGTTTAAGAATGAGAAAAAAGGTAGATTTTGGGAACCGTTACTCTCTTAGTACAATTTGAACCCGGCGACACCATTATTTTTGCATGGAAGAACTCGGCCTCCGCCCCGTCTTTCTTACCACTTAAAATAATGGTATCGCCTTGGGTTCAATTCGTCGTAAAGAGAGTCCCGGTGTCCCAAACTCATACCTTTATTCTCTAATCTAGTGTTCTCCAGACTGCATGCCATATGCCTCACGTTTTTTGATGGTGTCAAAGCCTAGGGTCGTTAAAGGTCAATCTGGTACACCCCATAGAGTCTTGGGACAAGTGCCTCTTTAACTTGTATGATGTGAAATTGAAGCAATGGGAAAAAAAGTCCATTAAGTGCATTAACATTTTTGCCACAGCCAAAAAACACATATAGCTGCTTAAGTATCCCTATGTGCCATTCTGCTTGCAACAGCCAACACAAAAGGGCAAAATGTCACTGTTTTTCTACAAAAGTATGTCCTTTCAACGTATGTTTTGCTTGGCTTACAATAATTTACACTTGTAAAAATGTGTACTTTCATAGGGCCTAGAAGATATGAAACATCCGTTTGCATCTATTACGATAAGCACTGCACCCCTAAAAGCGGTGACCACAAAATGTGTTTTTTTTTTCAATTACAATGATGCTATCCTGAAAAACAAGTATTAAAAAAAACTGTGTCGGGTCGCCGGCATAATTTTCCAAAGAATCAGAACGACAATTAAAAGCAATTTAAGAGGAGTAGTGTTTTCTAATTTGAAGTTGCCTTAATTGACAGAAACATGTATAAAAAAGAAATATCACTGAGTGTAAAGAGAATGTTTGATACATGACTATAAGATTGCAATAGAACCACTCCCCCTTGTTTACAACTGATCTCCCATGACTTTGACCTTGTTATGTTACCTTTGACCTCAATAGTTTGTAAGCTTTAATTTAATGTATTACACTTCCTGTTCATTTCAAATAAAGAAAATAGAAAAGGCACTAAGTGGCGCAAAATATGTAAACACCTGCTCCCTAAGTTCGGGCTTTAATTTAATGGACTAAAACTCTCTCTGTCATTTTCAAATAAGAAAATAGAAAAGGCACCTAATTGGGCGCAAATACTGTAAAAAATGCATCCTTAAGTTACAGCTTAAATTTTGATATAACACTTAAAACTCTCCTGTCCATCCAATAAAGAAAATAGAAACGCCCAATGGGCACAAAATGTGTTAAACTGCATCCCCAATTCTATCTTTTAATTTAACTATGTTACACCTTCCTGTAATTTCAAATAATAAAATAATAAAATCGCCCATTGGGCGCAAAATATGTAAAAATGCATCCCTAAGTTACGAGCTTTAGTTTGATGTACGTAAAACCTTCCCTGCATTTAATAAAGAAAATAGAACAAAACCCCATTGGGCGCAAAATTTTTTTAGAAGGAATCCCCCATTATAAGCTTGATATAATGTGGTCCACCTCCTGTCATTTTCAAATAAAGAATGTTACCTACATTTTCGTCTTAAATCATACCCAATTTTTTGTGCCTTTCACCCTTGTCATTTACCTCTCTCACCGAGGTTTAACTCTATGTGGCCTGATCATTTCTTACTTTCACTCTCCGTATCCGTTTCCGCAAACCCTTTTATATCTATCCCCTCCCTGCACGTTTTTAATAAATAAAAAACCCAACTCCCCATTTCCTCCCAGCCCGTCTTGGCAGAGACTAAAATCAAAGAAATGATTATAAGGCCATTTAAAACATGCAATGATGTTATTCTTGTCTGAAAATTGCATCGGCATTACACACCCAACACGTAAAACTCATTTTAAAAATCGGCCTTTTGAGATATTTACCTTAAAGTGTGCCGTTTGCATTGGCTTATTACAGTTAAAAATTAGGCTGAATGAATACCATAATATAGTTATCATATCATTTTAGGTATACCATCACTTTGAGGGTAATGATACTTTACAAAAAAGAAATATACTCTTGATATGTGTTGGTGCAAACATTTACTAGCTGATCTTACGCTTTTCTAGTTTGATCTGAGCATCTGTAGTCCCATTACTTTGTATAGCAAAAGACGGCACTCATAGAATATTTTTTTATGCAAAACATACGTATCTCTGAGTTACGAAGTTTTGCCCATGAAATAATCAGGCGATTTTGAGAGAAAATGGACACTAACTAAGAGATACGCAGTTTTGCCGTAAAAATACCTTCAGAATGGTACAAAGCACCCGAGTTAGGATGTGATATCTCAAAAGGAGATTGTCTGGCATATAAGAATCTGTGAAATGAAAAGCAGCGCCACCAATAATGCCCAGAAATAACTTTATCTCAAAAAAGGTAACATTTCGAGTACGTAAGTTCTGCCATAAAAAAGGGTCTAGTAGTACGTAGATCATTTTCATAAAAGAAAAACATTTAATGAAAGGGATTCAGATAAAGAAATAGACTCTCACCATTTTGAGAGCAGTGTTTTCTATCGTCGGGTCGCTAAGGAGACCCGACCAAAAAACTGTGGATGTTGTATTTGTTCGGTGTCGAGACGACCTTTCCTACTGGCTTTTGTTATTGTGTATCCACTTGGAGCAAGACAGTGGCGAAATTGAATGTGTATAGTATGATCCTATATATTAATCATCCATGGAAGGTGCACATTATTCCATTGACTATCCACTGGAATTCCCAAGTGAGCCAAAACAAAGAACTCTAAAACCAATGGCAGGGAGGCAGTCTTGAAACCCAGTATGACATTGGACAGGTTTTTCTTCTGTAATAGGCAGAAAGATTAATCTGAATTGACCAAACACCCTCATGCAGTGGTACTCAGTTCTTATGGTGTGTATACATCACATCCATTGTTTTACACTTCTCAGCTGTACTGATACTGGCTGCTGAGTCAAGAGTCTCATATTTTCCATGCATCGGGCATGGCCTTGATATACATACCCTACTTGCACCACAAGTGATAGTGACATTCCCTTCTTGCACTAATTGAGGACTAGTCCTAACCTAAAGGGTAGCTATGTAACAGTTTTTTTGATGGTTGGTCAGATTGAAAAATTTGCTGACAAATTAAAACTGTACGAATGACTTCTATGAGCCAATTTATATCCAAATAATACTTCCACTGTTATAATATACATTGTGGTACAGAAATTACATTGGGGTATGGTATATGTTAACAATGATAGCATGGAACTAGTTCATTAAGCCGAATAATATTTCAAGTGTGGTAAACAGGCACAACTTTGTACAGCAATGTATGGACAGGATATTACTACACAATAGTGATTGGCCTTTTGCACTGGATAGAGAAGTTCCTTTAAAAGGGAAGTATGGTAACCTGAAGCTTGGTTTGTTCCAAGCAATGCGATTTCTACTTCAACATAATACCAGATTTATCAAAAAGTAACATGAACTGATGTATTTTGTTTCACAATTAAAAGGGTGGTCATTATTTATTATATGCCTTGCAGAGTAGTCATTAAAAATATAGTGTTACAAACTCAATTTGTTGTTTCATTTCACAAATTGTGCACTAAAATGCAGAAGATGGTCCTTTTTAAGGAATCGTCTTGTTCAAGATCAGATCAGAATATGTATATAATTAATTTGTATAACAGAATTTGGCATTTAAAAAGAAGAACTGACTTTGTTATGCTCTAGTGTGATAGGAGAGGATTTAAACATCAGTATCCAGTCCTGTAACCATTGAGGGGCCAGACACCCCAATTCCAAAAAGCCCGCCAAAACCCTAAAAAGATGGCTAGAGACAAATATTATGTTTGCGAGCAGAGTGAGCAAAAAATGTATGTTTTTATGCTGCTTGTAAAAAAAAAGGTGTAAGATTTTGTGCCAATAAATACCTCCACTCTAAAAAAAAGCCTCGAACCCAAAGGGGGGGGGGGAGCACTCACTATACAAAACATGACAAATCCTGACAATACCTCTTGGGGTCATTGGTATTGGCCAACGGAAAAAAAAAAAAATGCATTATCACTTCTAACATCAAGGCCAAACTATTTTAATGGCTTAAAGTTAAAATTTACCTTGATAGGTTCCACGGCTGTAAAGTATCTAGACCAATTAGGAAGCTTCAGTCCAAGTAAGAAAGCCCACTGGTATCAGTAGCTAGTAGTCTACTTTTGCACATATAAGTCCTTCGTCATGCTCTACTGTTCTGTTAAATAGAATATTAATTACTGTCTTCGGAGGGTAATGAGTTGTGCAAACTGGCCCAACAGGGTAAGTACATCAATAACAAGGAGGGCAAGTGGTTCTTTGTCTGTAGAGAAAACAGGGAAACTTAACGATAGATACATGTAAAGGTGAGAGCAGGCGATTTGATGATTGGAACTTTTTTACAAAAAAATCATCAATTCCTATTCTTGTCATCTTTGTTTCTGGCATGGTTTGCTAACATAACTGCAAGTGGTGGCTTGAAATCCGTGATTAAAGACAAGGCAGTCTTTTCCCTGGATATACTCAGAGTATAAGTGTAAGTATTGTTGCACCATGACATGTACAGTTTGACTTCAAACACAAAACATTACGATCTTTGTTTATTTTGTATGGTCATAAACCACATCAGTTTTTTAGTATAGATTTTGAGACGCCATTGTTGTATGACTATTTGCAGTATACAAAGTTCTTAAAATAAAACTTAATTTTTTCACTATTTGTGTGTTGTTCCTACATTACAAAAGCAGTTATATATGGAATGTACATACTAATCTTTGAAGTAACAAGCTAAAAATATTGCATGTCAACATTTTTTATTTTCTCGCATTATCGCATTGTTTAACCCTTAAAAACCCTGAACATAAAATTAAATTTATGCATGGTAACCAATACATACCAAAATGTGTAACAAAACAGTACCAAATGCTCCTTCGGTTGACTAAATCCTGACAACATGACAAGTGATGGTTCCCAAAAAAGTTATCCAAAATCGATGTACCACAAAGATACAAAAAAGGTGCCAAAAGTATGACTAAAAGATATTAAAAAGGTTGGGGGGGGCCCAAAATAGCAAGTACCAAAATAGATGCCTTTCATACAAGTACAAAAACCGATTACAACAGGCCCACAAAAATGTTTCCAATTCTAGTAAGGTTTTGGTGACTTTTTGGGACATACCAAATAGGTCCCTAAAAGGTTAAAGGTAATGCCTGGAGAATGACATTTTTTCAAAAAGGTGTTTATTTATGTCATTTTTTTAGTTTTAATTTGTCATTGCAACCAAAACCAGCACTGTCAGATTCAGCATGCCAATCTGACACCAATTTGGCAATCATGATTGTTAGTATTATCAGTTTTTACATTCATAACATGATTTTAGTATTTCTAGAACATTTGGGTAAAAGGCGAACTCGTATTTACGTGATGCTTAAAATAGTCCCCGCCGATGATGTCCGCATCACTAACATGCCAAATTCAAACTTAATGTAGAACTGTACATACGAAACCCAAAAATGGTTACCTTTGTTAAAATGACTCAAGAATCTAAATTACTCTGGCAAAAATCCCTTAAAATTCACACTTAAATTTAGTAAAAATATATAATTTTTCATTTGGCAACACTTTTTTGGAAAAAATCATGTACCAATTTTAAATTTGGGGGCCCTGTACGGGCTGGAAAAGGGGCAAACACTGATTTTACATATTTTCCCATTTTCCAAGAATCTAAACAGGCTGGCCACCCAAAAGACTGATCCAAATGCTGCAACCATAACTAAAAAACCTTTCAAAGAACAATGGTATTACCTATGTAATACTTTTGTTGTGGTATACTTGCTACCCCACCTAGCAATTACAACTGAATTTATTTTGCATATTAATTAGCTCATTTGCATATTTATTGGCCCTACATAATGCCCAAAATCTAATCAGTCAAGAACTCCTCAGTCCGCTTCCTTCCACCATTTACATCATTTCTCACCTTATTACGAACTCCAGAAAACTTGTACACAAGCCTTGCGGGAAAAGTTCATAAATTATGCAATTAATACTGAATTAGCAGGTATTTTCATACAACCCAAATATAATCAGTCGAGAACCATCAACCCGCTTCTTTCTGCCAAGTTATATCATCGTAGCCCATACTGAACTTCCTATATCGTAGCACAATATGGCCAAATGTTGACATTTTCTTGCAATATTGACCTTGTTTTCCTTGACCTTTTTTCCCCTCCCCCTGACATAAGACAGACCGTCGAGGGAAACCCGGGGGAAATGGATTACCTGGTGAAGTAGGGGTGTTTCCCCTTCTACAATATACCAAATTTTTGGCTACTCTAGCTTCTCCAGAAAAAAAAGATTGCCCAAATGTTCCAGGGTTAACATTTTATCACGGACATTGTTCCAGGGTTAAACCTTTTTTATCACGGACATACGGACATACGGACATCCATACGGACGGAAGCCCATTTTATAGTCCCCCTCCCGAACTTCGTTCGGCGGGGACAAAAACAAGCGGGCATTTATTAGAGGTGGGGAGTACTTGTTGCAAGACATATGGGCACTTCCATTTTAAATACACACCATTGTGGGAAAATTCAAGTAAAATCTACCAGAGGATAGTATTCCTTGGCTGGTAATGCTGAATGGTGTCTATATTTAGTCCCTGGGTAGGCTGTTTAACCAGGTTTAGTCCTACATGAGTGGACCTTATTCTTTTCACATACCTATGAAATTTAAAAGAACGGTCGAGAAAAATTCCTCATTGATGGGCCATTTGCGGTCCACCATGATGAATTTTCTCAACCATTGCCCCAACAGTTTAGATATGTTGGA